>JAJJWW010019084.1:0-26908 GCA_023531295.1 Papaver armeniacum | reverse complement strand
AGTATTCAATTGGACAAGGTCAGGGGTTTTTCTTCATTTACGGTTTCCTCGTTAACAAAATCTTCTTTGTGTCTTTTACTTTTCTATTTCATAATTATAATTGTTTTTATTATAATTAAAAGTAAAATACACAAACGTTAATTCCTATTTACTTGATAAGTAATCCTATTGTGTTTGGTTAAGTCCGAACCATTTATCAAGTAAACATACTTCTATGTTGCATTGTCTCGATCTTGTATCCATAGTCAATCACACAAGTTATCTTGTTGTCGTATTGTCTCGATCTCGTATTCATAGACGATCACACGAAGTGTGAACCAATTAGTTGTATTGTCTCGACTCAGTCCATAGACAATCACTTTCAGGGAAAGGACTTATAGGTGGAAAAGTTTTAGATTGAGGTATATTTGGGTACCCTCATCTTTTCACCTCTTACTAGGATCGGTTCCCCAATGTCTAGAGTTGGTCATACCAATTACAACACATCAATCATACCATCTAAGGTGATTACTTAAGATCGGTTTCACTAATAAAAGTCATACCAATACAAAAGTCAGACCTTGTGAATAGTTTTACCAAGATACATAAACAAGTTGTGAGCGGTTATACTAAACACGCATATTAGTAATCCAAAGATTTGCAATGAATAACAATACCAATAAGCCTAGCGATTTCCCTTTCGATTCACAAAACAAGTTTATGAATTGTACTTCCTTTAAACGAATGTAAAACATTGTTTTCTAGGACGAAATCTTCACACATACCCATACATAATCACAATAGCATTCATACGATTATGTCGATGTCTTATATACGAAGTTCAAAAAATAGACGTTATACTTCGTATTGTAATATCTTAATACTATGTCTAACTAGAGTATAATCATTCATAGCTTCGCAGTTATGTTTTCAATATGCACGACTTGAAAGATACGTTAGGAATGAAACAATTCAAGTCAAATATTACTAACCTCAAGAGGAAGGATGATGTCGTCGTTGTAGCTCTTTACTTCTTCATATTCTTCAAGTCTTCACGTGTACTTGTAAGTCTCATATCCTAGTAACTTTCTAGCTAGCCTATACGAAGTTGACTCTAGTAAATAATCAAGCGACTCTTTAAATGAGCTTTGGTTCACTAAAATATGACAACCAAACTTGACATACCAACGCTTGGTGGGTTCAACCGAGCTATGCTCTAACAATAATGGTTGATCCAAAACCCATAGTCTTGGTTTACTATTTCCAACACTTTCATTTTAATTGTCAATATTTTAGGACGTCAAAAAAGCATTAGCTAGGACGTCCAAAAATGGGACGAAGGATGTACATAACATGAACTTATGAAGCATACAACGACTGAAGTCACGATGATTTGACTTATTTTCTTTACTTTGTTGCTTATTATGATAGCATGACATGGTACAAGCTCGATAAAACACGATCTTAAAGTTATATATATACACACAAAAAGATGAGTCAGTTATGTGCGGCGCTTTGGTGTCTAAGTACGCGGACTGCATCCCCGTGATCCGGAGTCTCATAAATTCTCTTCGCCCATGACTCCTTGTAGCCAATCAACACTCTTCCACCATCTTCAGGGAGACCATGGGGCAAACCACCCTTGCGAGGACGTATCACATTATCCGTATGAGGAATGTGCTTACCTGTCTCCCTTGATGTAATAACTTTCTCTTGTTCTTGTTCTAGTTCTTCTTCTTCTTGACCTTCCTCACCAACATCTTCATCACTGTCATCCTCTTGTTCTATAGGCAAAGAGCAAGTCGTGTCAAATCCCCTTTTCCCTGCATGTAATTTCTTTGTGCCACCACCTCGAGGTTTGGGAGTTTTTGAGTTAGAAAGAGTCACTTCCATTGTTCTCCTTTTAAGCTTGGCTTTGAATTTTCTCGGATGGGTGCTAAAACAAATGAAAAACCTTAATTAGTTTTCCAAATTAAATAAATATGATTCTACTACACAATGTGATAACTCACCTATAAGTGGACAAGTTTACAGAAAGCTATTGGCCATACACAATGTAAAGTTCGACACATACGATATTTATCAATATGAGTCGAACAAGTTGCCCAACAGTGTTAGCCATGGTCAGACACAAGTTCGGCACATTCGATATTTATCACAATGAGCCGAACAATGCACCCAACAATATTAGATCGGTTATTAAATAATGGTATTCAAGTTCGGATGATTATCATACAAAATTTTTTGAGCCGAACTCAGTGGTTCGGCTCATACGATATTCAAAATATAACAAGCGTTCAGCCGAACTGTTCTTCGTCTGTTTAAAAAAAAATAAGTTCGGCTGCTAAATTTCAGCCGAACACTACTCTGAAACTAACAAAAACCTAGACGAATCATCGATTACATGTCATAAATCAACGAAATACTCAAAAACAAGCAATGGGTTTGTGGGAAATACCTTTCTATGTGCAATTTTAAAGAATCAGCCTCTATTTCTCCCTCTCCAACACCAATCGATCCACTATCCTCTTCATCACCATCTTTTTCAAAAACCCTAGATTGAGATACTACGGAAGCAACACCAGGATTCGGCACCGTATTTCTAGGGCATAGCTTAACACGAGGTGCCATTGATGTGTTTAATCTATAACTTAATCGAACAAAGAAATTTTCAGATTTTTTTTCTTCAGTTTTTGGAGAAAAAGATGGGAAGAAGAGGAAGAGAGAAGTGTTTTTGGTTTTAAAAACTTTTAATATTTTTTTTTTGTTAAGTGACGGTTGTTAGGGTTAATTAGTGGGTAACGGTTAATTAGTGGGTGTGTAGTTAATTAGGGGGATGGGTTAATTAGTGTGAGAGTTTTAGGATTAGAATTTAATTTAGTGGAAGGGTATTAATGTAAATTAAACTATGCAGGGGTATTATAGTAACTTAAGAATCATTAGGACACCCCTTATAAACTATCATTGAATGGAATAATGTATGCTCCAAAATTATCCTGTATGCCCCAAATGAGGCTTCTATCTAAGGGCTTACCAATTATTGGTTAGGATTTCAAATTGTTACTGTAGTGAGTTCTCGTTCCATTGCGTGGGGAGTACTATGTACTGATATCATTTATATATATAAAACTAAACTATCTTTACCGATCAAAAAAAAAAAAAATTCCTTCCGCATGCAATAGACAATGTACGCGCTAACTGTATATATAGTTCAATCAAAATCTCTTCTCTATTAATAAAGACTAGATGACCGCTGCCACGGTAAAACGGCCGACCGAAAACAAAACTAAGTTTTGCTGGATTTTAAAAAGTCTAAGAGCAAGTCTTATGGTGGAATCCAACCTATTCCAAGTATGGAAAGCCATGGAATGTAAGTCTAATGGCTTCCAAGTTGGGGTTTTCCACAGAAAATCCAAGCAGGGTTCCATGATTTGGTGGAATGGTCCATGGAATCCATGGAAACGCAAATAAGAATAGCGTAAAACGTTATTAAGAATAGCGTTTCTACTGTAAATTTAGCTCTATTAAGAATTGTGTTTTTTTTTTTATCCCTAGATTTAAACTGAGTTGTTGAGAATCTAACGGCTGAGAAAAAAGCTCCATTAAGATTAGCGTTTTTTTTTTATCCGTAGATTCAAACTGAGTTGTTGAGAATCTAATGGCTGAGAAAAAAGCTCCATTAAGAATAACGTTTCTACTGTAGATTTAGCTCTATTAAGAATAACGTTTTTTTAGCGCTATAAAGAATGGCGTAAAACGCTATTAAGAATAGCATTTCTACTATTCCACCATTACACTTGCGCTTCCATCCACAGTTCCAAGTGCTGAGGTGGCGTGGAAGATGGATGGATTCCACCATAAGACTTGCTCTAATTGCCGCATAATAATTTAGATACTGTCATTTCAATGTTATGGGTTGTCAACATGAGATTGTAAAACCAATTTTGAAAGTTGTAATTAGAGTCACATCTGGATATGGAAAAACACCTGATGCGTGTCGTAGGTGCAATCAAATTAATTCAATGTTTCCACTCAATTAAAAATAATATAATGGAAGTCAAGTTCGTTCCCACGAGGAGCAAGAGATCTTAGTTGTAAGAGTTGTCACGAAAGGGGGGTGTAAAAAGCAAAAGAAAATAAACAAAGCAATTAAAATCGAAAGTTAAAAGATGAAAGCAATAAGAGAGACAAGATCAAGGAATCCTTCTTCGTTACTGAAACAATGATTAAAGTTATGTTCTTTTCTACTTGTTATTAGTCACAGATTATCACCAACCGTAGGATAGCAGTGCACGCTTAGCTAGCCCCAAAATCCCTAATTTCACCGAGTAACGAGTCCGCTTAGTTATCGATTCTATTCAAAAGAACCAACTTGAGGTCCGCTTACAAGATGTAATTCCCAGAATGCATTAAGATTTATGAATTTAGGTTTAGTACTAGTAGTTAAACTCGGTTCGCTTGGTTCACTTTCTAGCGTTGTTTCTACACACAATTGCTCCACGGAATCCCTCCGCAAGGTCTCGTGTTTTCTACTTGTGTAAAGTGTCGAGAACGATTACGTATTCCCTAACTTATACTAGATATAGATCAATTAACAAATTAATTTAGCGTGCACTCCAAACAATCTATCAATCAATCATGAATGTCTTTAAGATCACTCCTATTAGTAAAAACAATCGATAATCATGTGAAAAATCTCAAGATAGAATTGAAAACAAAAACTCAAATCATGTTAAGAACTAGGAATTCATCCTCAATCAATAAGAAATTTAGCTACTCATGCTTTTGAAATTCACACAAATAATAATTATTAAAAGAAGAATTTTCAAATTCACACAAGTAATTAAAAAGAAAAATCTTAGAAAAGCAAGCAAAAACACAAGTGTTGTGTGTGTAGAGAGGTGTGTAGAAGTTGTAGAAAACTTCTCTATTTATAAGCTTCAATATTCTCCAAATCTTCTAAGGAGTAGAATCCTTTTCCTTTTGCAATTCAATTTCCAAATCCAAGCTTTTCTCAACTCTTCCACCTTCTCTTTCCAAATTTGAGTCCAATTCTCCATCCAATTCCTAGCCCAAGTCTTCACACTCATGAGAGAAGTCCATAGAAAATTCGGAATTTTTGCTCACGGAAAAGCTGGGATTGTGGCCGGAATCCGTAGGAATAGTCGCCGCCGGCCACCCGAAAATTTCTACGTCGGGAATATTCGACGGAATATTCCGTCGACCACCGTTAGGACTAACGGTCAAACAGGTCAACCGTCACCAATCTGTTAGTCAAAGGTCAAGGAGAAGGAGTGAGTCGGACTCGAGTTAGCTTCGACTCGGCTAAGCTCTGCTTACTCGGATGAGTCGATTCTTGAGTCACCGCTTACTAGGTCGACTTGATCTAATTCGACTAACCTAATCGGTCACGAACTCGGTTGGGATCGGTCATCGGGATCGTCCGGATCGGTCCGAGTCGACTCGCCAGAAGGATGATTTGGCCGAGTTTCGGCTATTTACAGGATTTTCCAGCCAATTTCAGGCTATTATTCTTCACCTGTTAAGAAGCCTAACATTCATCTACTCGATTTCATTCATATTCATCAGCATCACCTTCATGTACCCATTCCTCTGTTGTATAGCTTTATTGAACACCAACACTTTGCAGCATCATTACAGCATTCCCTGTGACAGAGCAGCACTACCACCTTCACAGTCCCATTCTAACACTGTCTGCAGCTCGTGCAACACCCCTATATCCAGATGTAGCAGCAGCACAACTGTTCTGTATCTAGACCACCTGCACTTTAGATAGCCACAATGAACTCTACCATTCAACCTGCAATCACACTCATTCTCAGCTCAAGCATTCAATACCAATTCCAGCAAACCCATTATTCT
Source organism: Papaver armeniacum (assembly GCA_023531295.1). Taxonomy (NCBI): domain Eukaryota; kingdom Viridiplantae; phylum Streptophyta; class Magnoliopsida; order Ranunculales; family Papaveraceae; genus Papaver; species Papaver armeniacum. The sequence goes on along the minus strand of JAJJWW010019084.1, from coordinate 21,046 downwards.
GCTCAAAAACCTTCTTCCTGCAACTCAGAACAAAATCTGAGACTCGACCCATTGCTCATTGAACTTCAAGAATGGGAACAGTACTCGATTCCATCTCTCGATCTACTCTCTCTGAGCTCCTCTTCATCTGTGTTCTTCATATCAGACCCTAGCTCAGTTCTCTAATCAACAGCAGCTCAACTCAGTTCTTGAACAAATCAATAGCGGAACGGTCGCTTCTTCCTGAGCTTCTGCGTATCATCGACGGCAGTTTAATCTCTCACTTTCTCGATCGACCGTTCTCTCATCTCCCGAGCTTCACTACATCGGCAGGTTCTTCACTCGATCTTCTCTTCTCATGGCAGCAATAACTCACAGCACCAAATCACTCCCTTCTTTCACTCAAATCCTAAATCGAGTTCAACTTCAGTTAACCCATTCAATCACTCACAGATTCGATCCAATCTTCTCTGTCTCTCTGAAACACAGCACAGCCGCTGTTTCTTCCTCCTTTCGATTCCATACCATCCATCACAGCGACATCGAGACTCTCTCGATTCATAACCTCGACACGAGCTTCATCCATCATTCTCAATCGATCTCGATTTCTTAGTTCGGCAGCGACATCGGTTTCAACAGCGACATCCAAATTTCACAGCGGCAACTCGTTCTCATTTTCAGAATAGAAAATGAGTGAATGAAAATGATTTCAAACGAGAGAAAACATCTCTCGGTTTCGAGTGTGGAGATGATTGAGAGTAAAGATAATTCTCGATCTAGGTTCGTTTAATGATTTGGGATCAAAACGCCCAACATAAGAGCCACCCAGGATGGGTGCCTATAATGTGGTCATTTCTGATAAGGGCTAGCTTAAGTGTCCAGCCCCTTATCCTCAGCTGGTCCGTATTTAGTACTCCTTCAAATTGGGTTGCCCCTTAACCTTGGCTAGGCTCCAGATAGTGTTCTCCCCTGAAATGACAGATTTGCCCTTTTTGCTCAATTTTGGTGATTTCTTCTTCTTTTCCCCCGTGCGACTCCGGAGTACCTAATAACTCAAAAACACACGTAAAATACATAATTTACAAGAAAAATAGCAAAGAAAGCATAAACTACTAGATAGTAAATTAGGTGTATTCTACACCTATCAACACCAAACACCACTTATCAACTTATACCCACCAGAAAACAAAGCAAAATAATCACAATTCCTACTACTGACGTTACCACTACCCGCTGAGAATGAATTAAAATCACAACTTGAAATGCAAAAGCATCAATCAACACTCCTATTCGACATACCCCAAGCAACAAACAAGTCAAAAAGATCACAATTTGTGAACCTAAATTTACCACTATCAGTAGAAAAGATTCAGTAACACTTGTTAACAGTAATTTTTAACTACAATCAGTGTCAATTGGAAGGAATTTTGAACTTTCGCAAATCAGGTCCCTAGATACTTTTGCTACAGCACCTTTGAATGTAGTCAAGAATTAAAGCCCTTGCTCCAGGAGGGATTTCGGCATCTTTAAAATCAATGTACGAAGTAAAGACACAAACAATAAGAATACACACAAAACAAAGACATAAACGTGAATGCCAAAGTAAAGATGGGCAGAGTATTAGCCAAAGCCCACAACATAGACTTTTACATCACTGTTTACAAGAAGATAAGACTACTAAGTAAATATGGAGATTGTACCGATACAAAATAGTGCTTTGTATGACCTGCAACATGTTACTATAGCAGCAGTAGCTGCACATTATTATGAAATATCTCAATTGCTCTTAGTCATAACAAAAGTGGTCTTATTGATCAAGGAAATACTACGCAAGAGACAGTAGAGATTAGAATTGTATTTACTTGCCTTTCTTTAAGCAAATGCATGGCATTCAAAGAAATACCACGCAAGAGGAGAGCAAAAGAACACGACAATGTTAAGAATAGAACAGAAAACAATTCAATAAATCAGTGTACATTTTGCACTACAGGACTTGCAAGGCTTAAACAGCTTTGCGAATTAAATTAAAAAAACCAACCTTAAATTACACCATTACAACATGATAGGTGTAGAATACACCTAATTTACTATCTAGTAGTTTATGCTTTCTTTGCTATTTTTCTTGTAAATTATGTATTTTACGCTTGTTTTGAGTTTTATAGCTACTATGGAGTCACATGGAGGAAAAGAAGAAGAAATCACCCAATTTGAGCAAAAAGGGCAAAAAGGTCATTTCACCAAGGAGGGAATACTATATGGAGCCCAGCCAAGGTTAAGGGCTACTCTCCATTGGAGGATTACTAAAGAAAGGACAGTTCAAGTTAAGGGGCTGCCAAACTGGGTAGCCCTTATCCAGAAATGTAGTGCTAATATCAGCTGGTAAAATGGATGGGTTATGTCCATGGATGCATAAACCCATAGACCCACACCCACACCGTGCCGAATCCGCCCATTCAACTTAAACCTAAATCGAGTTTTGGGTTTTCTTTTTCTCTTATTTTCTCCTACACCTGAGAGTTAGATTTCAGCCATGGCTGCCGCTGTCTGAGCTCGATTGTTGACAACAGGGAGAAGAAATTGAAGTCAAGCTCTTTGTTGAGATCGAGATTAGGTCTTCTGTGAGCAAATGTGATGTGAGGTGAAGATGAATTGATGAAGCAGAGAAGACCCTGATGCTGTTGATTGTTGAATATTGAGATGGAGTCTGGGAAAGGATCGAAGTTGTTAACTGAAGCTAGGGTTCGATTCGAATTAGAGATGTAGAGATCTGTGAAAGCTGTAGTTGGTGATAGGGATGGTGGCTCAATTGGTGGCTGTGGTAACCGATGGGTTTTTGGAACGGAGATTAAAGGGATTTGAATGGAGGAAGGATAGCAGATGAAGATAGAGACAGATATGGTTCTGTCAAAGAGATTGAAGAATGGATTGATCGAGTCTGTGATGGGCTGAGCAAGGTTAAAGGGTTATGATGATTCAATCTCTGCAATTGGTGATTGGAGCTAGAGTTGGCTCAATTGTGTAGCGAAATTCTGCGAGCACTCATTGTAGGAGAATAGAATGGAGACAAGGAATGAGAGAGATCGGCAATTTGATCTTGAGATGGAGTTGCACATGAAGTGCGAGATGCGATTGAAGCTCGGTTGGAGGTCTTAAGTGCGGAGGGGATTGCGAGCGGCGCAGAGTAATGATGGTGGCAGTGACCTGGTGGATTAATATTGAGATTGTAGTATCATTGCTTGAGTTACAGAGCAAGAGCAGAATGAAGCTGAGTTGATTGAGTTAAGAAATGGGCAAATGAAGCTGTCAGGTGGTGTTAAAGGTGCGGTGAATTGGTCTTTCTTGGGTACATGAAGGTGATGTTTGATGAAGTATCTAAAGTCAGCATGAGGTATTGATGGGTTATAAATGAAGCCTGCAAGAATGAGCTCGTTACACACACACCGGTTGAATGAAAATGTTAGATGTATGTGTAGGTTCTTAGCGGGGAAGATCAAGAAATTGAGGCTCGAATCGGTAGGGAAAGTCCTGTAATTGAACGGGAACTCGTCCAAATCGTCCTTCCGGCGAGTCGACTCGGACCGATCCGGACGATCCCGATGACCGATCCCAACCGGTTCGAGAATCGATTCCGGTGAGTCGAATTAATCAAGTCGGCCAGTAAGCACCGACTTCAAGATCGACTCACTCGAGTGAGCCCGATTAGGCCGAGTCGGAAGCTAACTCGAGTCGACTCACTCCTTCTTCTTGACCGCTGACTAACAAAGGACCGTTAAGTTTGACTTTTGACCGTTAGTCCTAACGGTGGATCGACGGAATATTCCGTCGAATATTCTCTCGACGGAGAAATTTCCGTGGTGGCGGCGACTTATTCCGCCAAATTCCCACAATCCCGATTTTCCCGACCAAAATTCCCCGAATTTTCTATGGACTTCTCTCATGGGTGTGAAGACTTGGGCTTGGAATTGGATGGAGAATTGGACTCAAATTTGGAAAGAGAAGGTGGAAGAGAAGAGAAAGACTTGAATTTGGAAATTGAATTGCAAAAGGAAAAGGATTCTAATCCTTAGAAGATTTGGAGAATTTTGAAGCCTATAAATAGAGAAGTTTTCTACAACTTCTACACACCTCTCTACACACACAACACTTGTGTTTTTGCTTGCTTTTCTAAGATTTTTCTTTTTAATTACTTGTGTGAATTTGAAACTTCTTCTTTTAATTATTATTATTTGTGTGAACTCCTTAACATGAGTAGCTAATTTTATTATTGATTGAGGATGAATTCCTAGTTCTTAACATTGTTTGAGTTGTTTTCAATTCTATCTTGAAGTTTTTCACATGATTATCGTTTGTTTTTACTAATAGGAATGTTTACACATTCATGATTGATTGATAGATTGTTTAGGTGGCCAACTAAATTGATTTGTTAATTTGATTTAAAGCTAGTGAAAGTTAGGAGATAAGTAATCGTTCTTTGACTCTTTACATAAGTAGCAAACACGAGACCTTGCGGAGGGATTCCGTGGAGCAATTGTGTGTAGAAACAACGTTAGCAAGTGGACCTTGATCTAAGAGTCTAACTACTAATATCAACCTAATAAGTTCATAAATCTTAATGCGTTTAATTAAATTACATCTAGAGTGATCTAATTCTAGGTGGTTTGGTAAATAGAATCCGGTAGTCGAGAACTTCCGTGTCCGGTGATACAAGGGATTTAGGGTTTAGCATTGATCTAGTCAGCTTTACCTACGGTTGGTGATAATTTGTGACTAATAACAAGTAGAAAAGAACATAACTTTAATCATTGTTTTGCAACGAAGAAGGATTCCTTGATCTTGTCTCTCTTATTGCTTTCAACTTTATCTTTTAATTGCTTTGTTTATTTTCTTTTGCTTTTTACACCCCCTTTTTTGTGACAATTTTTACAACTAGAATCTCTTGCTCCTCGTGGGAACGAACTTGACTTCCATTATATTATTTTTAATTGAGTGGAAATATTGATTAATTTGATTGCACCTACGACACGCATCAAATTTTGTGGCGCCGCGTCGGGGGAGCAACGGGCGATTTTTTTTAGTTGTTTTTATTTTTATTCTTGCTTTGTTAGATTCTTTACCGTATCTAACTTAGTTTGTGAGAATCTTGTTTCAGGTGTTATACCTTTGGTGAATGCTAAAAGGGGGTAGACCGAGTCCAATACGTCTTCGATCCGGCACTCAACTAAAGGATTTCATTCGAGCGATTAACACTCCACTTTCTCCTTCTTCATCAAGTGATTCGGACAAAGAGGAAGAAACAATGGCCGATCGTACACTAAAGGACCTAGCTTCTCACAGGCTTGATACACAACAATGGTGTATCCAAACTAACTCAACCTTCGAGATCAAGCCGGGGTTGATTAGAGAGTTACCAAAGTTCCATGGCATGGTGAATGAGGACCCAAACAAACATCTTATGGACTTTTATGCCATAATTATGGCTATGCTTCCACCGGAGACTAATGCGGATGGAGCAATGTTGAAAGCTTTCCCGTTTTCTTTGGCGGGTAATGCTAAGGAATGGTTATATTATTTGCCTTCCGGAAGTATCACAACATGGAATGGGATGAAGAAACTTTTCCTCGAGAGATATTTTCCCGCATCCAAAGCTACTCAAATTCGCAAGGAGATTTGTGGATTGAAACAACAAGTGGGAGAATCATTGTATGAATGTTGGGAGCGTTACAAGAGGTTGGTGGGAAGCTGTCCACACCATCAATTTAGTGATGCTATGATACTCCAATACTTCTATGAAGCTCTTCACCCAAGTGATAGGTCTCTTCTTGACGCCGCGGGTGGTGGTGCACTAATGAACAAGACGGTGGCCCAAGCTACCGAATTGATTGAAAGTATGGCGGCAAACTCGCAACAATTCTACACAAGGGATGAACCAACGGTTAGGCGAGTGCATGAAGTTAGTGATTCATCATCACATTTTGATCAAAGGATGAGTAACATGGAGATTATGATGCAACGGATTGTCATGTAATTATTCCGATAATGATACCGAACAAGTGAATGCTTTATATCCGAATCAAAGGCCAAGGTACGATCCATACTCGAATACTTACAATCCCGGGTGGAAGGATCATCCTAACTTTAGCTATGCAAATAAGCAAGCGGCGGCTCCTAATCCATATGAACAACAAGGTGGTTATCAACAATTCCAACCTCAAGTAAAGGAACAAGGATCTTCAATTGATGATAAGCTTAATGTCATGATGCAAAGTATTACGTCAATGTTTCAACAAAATCAACAAAAGACCGATTCGGCAATCAAGGAGTTACAAATTCAAGTGGGGCAATTAGCGACCGATGTGAACTTATTGAAAGCGCAATCATCCACAAAACTTCCTTCACAACCGTTTGTTAATCCAAAAGAGAGCGTTAATGCGATTACTTTGAGGACTGGGACACAAGTGGAGCAACCAAATCACCAAGATAAGGTGTATGATGAGAAAGAGGAAATTGAAACCGCACCAAAGGAGAAAACATCTCCAACCAATCAACACGAGGAGACGGTTCCTACTTTCACAACTCCACCTCCGTTCCCTAGCCGATTTTCTAAATCAAAGAGAGACTTGGAATACATGGATATTTGGGAGATCTTTAAGAAAGTACAAGTCAATATTCCACTCATAGAAGCTCTTCGTCAAATTCCTCGTTGTGCAAAGTTCTTAAAGGAGATGTGCATGAAGAAGAAAAGGTTGAAAGGGAATGAAGTCATGAGTGTGGGGAGAATGCTTCGGCGTTTATTCTCAAGAAACTCCCACCAAAATTAAAGGACCCCGGTAGTTTCAATATACCTTGCACAATTGGTAAAACAAGGTTTACTCGAGCTTTGCTAGATTTGGGAGCATCGGTTAATGTTATGCCTTCCTCGATTTATGATTCTTTGAATCTTGGTCCTCTTAAAGAGACCGGGTAGTTCTTGAACTTGCTAACCGATCTAATGTTTACCCGAAAGGGATTGTTGAGAATGTTTTGGTGCAGGTTAATAAGCTTGTATTTCCGGCCGATTTCTATGTCTTAGACATGAATGATGAGAATTCTTCCAAGTCTACACCTTTGCTTTTGGGTAGACCATTTTTGAGCACCGCCGAACAAAGATTGATGTCCAAAATGGCACCTTGACTATGGAGTTTGATGGTACACTCATCCACTTCAATATCTTTGAGACAACGCGATACCCTAGTGATGTGAAATCATGTTTTCCTGTGAAAGAGATTGATCCGGGCTAATGAATCTTGCAAGAGCTAAGTCGGGCCGTCGACTTTAAAACAAGCGCTTAATGGGAGGCAACCCATCGGTTTTGTATTTCTTATCCTTTTGCTTTTTGTTATTTCTTTTTCTTGTTTCTTATCATGTTAAAATTTCCCACCTTGACTTTACTAGGAGGATTCAATTACATTGAGGACAATGTAAGGTTTAAGTGTGGGGGAGTGGTTAAGCATGTTCTTAAAACAAAAAAAATAAAAAAATTAAAAAATTTTGAAAAAAAAAAAAAAAAGTTTTACTTAAAAATTCCAACTTTTAAGGATTTTAGAGTCCCTAGCATATTTCTAGGTATGTTTACATAGAGATTTTGACCGACATAATTGAACTTGGAAATGTTAGAGAACTACATTCGGATTTCTTGCTTGTTAGAGTGTTAAATAATGGATTTAATCATGCCGGTGATGCGAATTTGGTGCAGGGAGAAGTGCGTTATTAGAGTTGCTGATCAATCATTAGTGGAGACTACCCGTATTCATATCATGAGAGGCACCGACCAGAAATCTTCCACCTACTAAAGAGCTTCTTTTGAGTGTGTGTCACCGTACGTAAATTCCGGGTAGAATGGTGAGCTACCCAACCTCCCACCAATAAAAGCACTACTCTTTGATCTCTTGAGTGCTAATTTTGTCAATCATGAGGGTGACGTCCATGGATGAAAGCTTCCTTCTTGTAGTTCGATTTGCAGTTAGCACCATTCTCTCTCTCGACAACAACGGATCCATAGAAACACTTTCATCATCAACAAGGAGCGACACCAAAATCTACAAGGAAAGTTGGAAAAGTTTAAGGTTTACAAGCAACGGAATGAGAAAAAGAGCAAATTTCAAATACAAGTAAAGCAACATACAAAGAGCGGAGTTTACATATAAGTTGAAGACTTACACTACAATGAGGTAATTTTATATTCAAGTATGAAGACTTATTCATAAAAGCGAAGAAAATTAAAAGGTGAGAATTTTTGAAGTTTATGATTTCAAGACGATACAAGTTGTGAAGAATCAAGCGGTAAAATATTTCTCCCACGGCCATGGTTTATTTTGTATTTAATTTCTCTTGTTTACGAAAAAAAAAAAAAAAAAAAAAAAAAAAAAAAAAAAGAGAAAAACAAGAGAAATATTTGTATAAGCCGTGGGGAAGGAAAATTTATAAGGAAGTTTCAAGCGACAAGGATTTTAAGGGAAAAGAGTTACAAATTGTTAAGGATTTATGAAATTCAAGGGTTTATCATCAATAGTTGAAACCGAAGACGAAGACCATGAAGATCAAGATAAGGAGCGGAAGACGTTTCTATTGGATACCGTGAGAGTGGTGTTATCATAATTGGCGATCGGATGTGAAGGTAAGTAAGTAATCTCATCCTCGATAATATGGTTGATTTCCTTTCTTAGAGATCGTCAGAAAAATGGTTTTTCAAAATATTAAAAGATGTGGGTTTTTAAAAATATTTCGGAAGTTGTCCTTCCCACCATTCAACGTGTCGCAGGAATTCTCTCTTCATTCCTACCCGCACACATGTGAGAACCATAAAAAAGTCAGTTGTCTTTTTGAGTGCAATTATCATAAAATCTTATTTGGTGAGGCGAAAGTCGAGGCGAAATGCTTATTGATCGTTTCTCAAACACGCGTTCTCTCTTTATGGTGTGGTTATTTCTCACTCAACATTTAAGAACGAGAATATGTTCTTTAGTATTTCTAACTTCTTATTACTAGCATGCAGAAACTCTATGTCCTCATAGCTTTTTGGATGCTTGTGACGCTTGAACGCTTTGAAGTTGTGAGTTTTTAGTTTGATTTGCTCGAGGACTAGCAAAGTCTAAGTGTGGGGGAATTTGATAGGTGTAGAATACACCTAATTTACTATCTAGTAGTTTATGCTTTCTTTGCTATTTTTCTTGTAAATTATGTATTTTACGCTTGTTTTGAGTTTTATAGCTACTATGGAGTCACATGGAGGAAAAGAAGAAGAAATCACCCAATTTGAGCAAAAAGGGCAAAAAGGTCATTTCACCAAGGAGGGAATACTATATGGAGCCCAGCCAAGGTTAAGGGCTACTCTCCATTGGAGGATTACTAAAGAAAGGACAGTTCAAGTTAAGGGGCTGCCAAACCTAGCCCTTATCCGTAAAATGTAGTGCTAATATCACTGGTAAAATGGATGGGTTATGTCCATGGATGCATAAACCCATAGACCCACACCCACACCCAATTATTATTGTTCACCTGAATCCGCCCCATTCAACTTAAACCTAAATCGAGTTTTGGGTTTTCTTTTTCTCTTATTTTCTCCTACACTGAGAGTTAGATTTTGACCATGGTCTGCACTGTCTTAGCTCGATTGTTGACAACAGGAGAAGAAATTGAAGTCACATCATTGTTGAGATCGAGATTAGGTCTTCTTGTGAGCAAATGTGATGTGAGGTGAAGATGAATTGATGAAGCAGAGAAGACCCTGATGCTGTTGATTGTTGAATATTGAGATGGAGTCTGTGAAAGGATCGAAGTTGTTAACTGAAGCTAGGGTTCGATTCGAATTAGAGATGTAGAGATCTGTGAAAGCTGTAGTTGGTGATAGGGATGGTGGCTCAATTGGTGGTCATGGTAACCGATGGGTTTTTGGAACGGAGATTAAAGGGATTTGAATGGAGGAAGGATAGCAGATGAAGATAGAGACAGAAATGGTTCTGTCAAAGAGATTGAAGAATGGATTGATCGAGTCTGTGATGGGCTGAGCAAGGTTAAAGGGTTATGATGATTCAATCTCGCAATTGGTGATTGGAGCTAGAGTTGGCTCGAATTGTAGCCGAAATTCTGGCAGAGCACTCATTGTAGGAGAATAGAATGGAGACAAGGAATGAGAGAGATCGGCAATTTGATCTTGAGATGGAGTTGCACATGAAGTACAGATGCAGTTGAAGCTCAGTTGGAGGTCTTAAGCTGCAGGAGGGATTGGCAAGCGGAGAGCGTAATGATGGTGGCAGTGACCTGGTGGATTAATATTGAGATTGTAGTATCATTGCTTGAGTTACAGAGCAAGAGCAGAATGAAGCTGAGTTGATTGAGTTAAGAAATGGGCAAATGAAGTCATCGAGTGGTGTTAAAGGTGCGGTATGAATTGGTGCTTTCGGGTACATGAAGGTGATGCTTTGATGAAGTATCTAAAGTCACTGAGCTGGTATTGATGGGTTATAAATGAAGGTCGCAAGAATGAGCTCTGTTACACACCTTGGTTGAATGAAAATGTTAGATGTATGTGTAGGTTCTTAGCGAGGGGAAGATCAAGAAATTGAGGCCCGACCGGCGGAAAGTCCTCAATTGAATGAACTTCGTCCAAATCGTCCTTCCGGCGAGTCGACTCGGACCGATCCGGACGATCCCGATGACCGATCCCAACCGGTTCGATGGAATCGATTCGGTGAGTCGAATTAATCAAGTCGCCGGAGTAAGCAAATGACTCGATGGCGACTCACTCGAGTGAGCCCGATTAATGAGTCGAAGCTAACTCGAGTCCGACTCACTCCTTCTTCTTGACCGCTGACTAACAACACTTGACCGTTAAGTTTGACTTTTGACCGTTAGTCCTGACGGTGGACTGACGGAATATTCCGTCGAATATTCTCTCGACGGAGAAATTTCCAGGTGGCCGGCGGCGACTTATTCCGGCCAAATTCCGGCCACAATCCCAGTTTTCCGGCGACCAAAATTCCTGAATTTTCTATGGACTTCTCTCATGGGTGTGAAGACTTGGGCTTGGAATTGGATGGAGAATTGGACTCAAATGTGGAAAGAGAAGGTGGAAGAGAAGAGAAAGACTTGAATTTGGAAATTGAATTGCAAAAGGAAAAGGATTCTAATCCTTAGAAGATTTGGAGAATTTTGAAGCCTATAAATAGAGAAGTTTTCTACAACTTCTACACACCTCTCTACACACACAACACTTGTGTTTTTGCTTGCTTTTCTAAGATTTTTCTTTTTAATTACTTGTGTGAATTTGAAACTTCTTCTTTTAATTATTATTATTTGTGTGAACTCCTTAACATGAGTAGCTAATTTTATTATTGATTGAGGATGAATTCCTAGTTCTTAACATTGTTTGAGTTGTTTTCAATTCTATCTTGAAGTTTTTCACATGATTATCGTTTGTTTTTACTAATAGGAATGTTTACACATTCATGATTGATTGATAGATTGTTTAGGTGGCCAACTAAATTGATTTGTTAATTTGATTTAAAGCTAGTGAAAGTTAGGAGATAAGTAATCGTTTCTTGACTCTTTACATAAGTAGCAAACACGAGACCTTGCGGAGGGATTCCGTGGAGCAATTGTGTGTGAAAACAACGTTAGCAAGTAGACCTTGATCTAAGAGTCTAACTACTAATATCAACCTAATAAGTTCATAAATCTTAATTCGTTTATTTAAATTACATCTAGAGTGATCTACTACTAGGTGGTTTGGTAAATAGAATCCGGTAGTCGAGAACTTCCGTATCCGGTGATACAAGGGATTTAGGGGTTTAGCACTGATCTAGCTGCTTTACCTACGGTTGGTGATAATTTGTGACTAATAACAAGTAGAAAAGAACATAACTTTAATCATTGTTTTGCAACGAAGAAGGATTCCTTGATCTTGTCTCTCTTATTGCTTTCAACTTTATCTTTTAATTGCTTTGTTTATTTTCTTTTGCTTTTTACACCCCCCTTTTTGTGACAATTTTTACAACTAGAATCTCTTGCTCCTCGTGGGAACGAACTTGACTTCCATTATATTATTTTTAATTGAGTGGAAATATTGATTAATTTGATTGCACCTACGACACGCATCACAACACATGAAAAAAATGTCTTTCATGTCTCTGCCATATACCAGAACCAAAGCTGACATTGATAAAGTTAACGGAAGATTAGATAAATTAATGAATTCACAAGCTGGCATAATTAAGCTTCCAGAGCAAGTTTTAGAAGACTTGGTCTCCGCCTATGATTATGAAGCTTATCGCACAGCAGATTAGAAAAAGAATTACATACTTTGGAGATGGCCTGATAAGAAGCGCCATAAACTACAATCTTACCTGTTAGGATCTCACAGATTTCAATTTGTATCTTCACCACCCTATGCTATTCCAAAACAATTGAATTTGACTCCAACAAAAAGCATTAACCTGAACCGGAGGATTCGTCATCGTCATGAAAACAAACCATCAATAATAGTTGGAACTTCTAAACATTCAACCTAACCATGGAAAAACAGTTCAACATTTGCACTTCGTAAGATAGAATACGACACCAAATACCTCTTCTCGTATAGAGCATCAAGACAAGCATCAAGGTTATCACTAGATGAACGCCGGCACCATCTCCAACAAACCTGCAAATCGCTAGCAACCACTCAAACTTACCTGTAATGCATTCACAAACTAGTACTCAATCATTCATTCCGTTCTTTGCCGCTTTAGCAGAAACACAAATTAAGCTTCAAATCCACCCGCAACAAAGACCATCCTGCTTCCGCTTTAAAACATGAGCACAAACCCTTGACAAACCAAAGACAACATCACCACCATGAGCATCTATAACCCATTCCATATGCATCCTAATCCATCACCTGCAGCTTCACCGCCATAACAAATCGATCTCGGTCCATAACCTAGGAACAAAACAAACAATCAAATCATTTAAAACTCAACACCACAAAAACCATTTCAGTTCAACATCTATTCTTCTCGAACATTCAACCTAACCATGGAAATTACATTATAAATATCCCCACTACCTGCATATGATCAGAATTTACCCCGTACAGAGATTTATAAGAACCTGCAAATATAAGCTATTAGACTTGGAATTGAACCTGTGTACAAAAAACATTAACCTGAACTGGAGGATTCATTATGAAAACGAACCATCAATAATAGTTGGAACTTATACCAAATTAATAGGGTTTAACAGCGAGTGAGCCTCAAATTCAAATGAGGCGTAATGTAAAAATGTAAAATTATACCAAATTATCATATGCGACCCATTAATCTTTACCTCAAATCGTTCTTCGATCAAAATATTTTTGCCCAAATCTGAAGTTATGCAATCTCCGGTTAGAAAAAAAAAAATTGGGATCTCCTAAGAAAATGGTTGATGATTCTGTAAAGTAATCAACGTGGAAGCAATTCAATGGATTCACCCAATTCGAATTCAGAGTTGCTGATAATTCACCCAATTTCGAATTTAGGGTTAGCTGATGATTCAATCTATATTCAATCAAACCAAAACCCTGAACCCAAAATTCGAAACCGATAAAATTTTATTGGAATGAAGAACTTCGATGGTGAAGAAGGAATGGAGATTTAACGGATTGGTTTCGGGGAAAAAAAAATCGAAGAGAGTTGTTTTTACTTCTGCAAGGGAAACTTTCTGAAAGTATGAAGAAGGAAGAAGAAGGAAAAAAGAAAAAAAACTCAAATTTCGGAAGTGGTTGAGATTCGATCGCGTGAGCTCTACCTTGATTTTTATTAAAATAGGGATAATTTTGTAAATTCAACCTGTCCGGACCAAATCCAATCTTTTTTGTTGAATTGGAAAAAATTGTCACGCTTCACATTGACACAAAGTCACCATATATAGAGTCCTCCCTCGCTTCGCTCGTTCGGCCTATTATATATGACAATGTATATATGCGAATACAAAAAAGTCTCGGGCAATTAAAACTCCACTTGAGGAGATTTACTCCATCTTAAGCGACTATATGTTTTAAAAATTAAACCGCTTTATTTAGAACAGATCAACAGAAACGCATATGATGATGCCTCGTCAATTGTAAGAAGCCTTCGTTACTTGTTTTTCAACCTGTTTCCAATTGTCTCTCGATGTCCTTCACTTTTGGTTCATGGAATTTAATTTATTCTTTGCATCCCCTGTCTGCAGTAGAAAACATGAAGGAAATCAGTTTTGTACTTGTGGCTTTGTGGCTTTGAATTGACGGGCTACATCCTTCGGAATCATATGTTAACTATTCTTATGCATGTTCATGAGCTCTTTGTACATCGTCGATAAAATCCATCCTCTCGCAACTAATCTTGATGGTTCTTTTTATCATCCAATTAATTAATTAATCCATGATTTACTAGTAGGTATAGTCTCAAACAAAACGTCTTTCTCCCGGCACTTCCTATTTCATAAGGGTCATTTGCAATAATTATACGACCAATTCATGCAAAACAAAAGTACAAACGTATTGAAGGTTTCTTTAAAAAGGTAGTACTCATTATACCTACAGTGAAGAAAAAAGGTGAGCAAAACGTTGACATATCCGCATCCAATGTTGTAGCATAAATGTATTTATTCATGGGTGAAGGAGAGTATACATACTCCACTACATATATATATATAGAGAGAGAGAGAAATATAGATTACATACCACTACGTTCAGCATAATCAATCATGGTCCGGATATATGAGTCCCGATTTGCGGTTTCCGACGTCCCGCCATCCGTAACTATCCTTCTTGTTCGACATGTCGATGATCAATTACTTTAACTAGGAGCAAATCTGCTGTCACTGTATGGTAATTAACATGAGTTTGGAATGAGTAATGAACTGGAAAGGAGAGACATATACAGATTATATAGGGAAAAGTAAGGAAGAAAGTAAACCCTAAAAAGTGAAGATCACACGAAAACATCCAAAGATGCATAGATCATGCACACACAAACGTGTTTGATTCTTTTCCACGCTGCCATAGCCAAGAATCTGGAGTTATATGCCTGACGTGATATATATCAGTAGCATGTTTAGTTATCCTTATTGGAGTAAACTCGCGTCCACACGATTCGGCCAACACAGTGGTCCAAGCACTTAGACACAGAGTGGAAATTAATGACAATCACCATAGACACAGAGTGGAAATTAATGACCAAAATCAGTTAATATTTTGTGCAAAGTGGAAATTTCTGGGGAACCCAAGTTTGGTTCCTCTCTCTTTTATAAACCCATCATTAAGATAGTATATATTTTTAGCCCAAAACATAAGATCTACGGTTAGAATTAATAGTTTTATTATGAATTTTTTTTTCTCATATTTAACATGACTAAAATGACCTTTATCCATTAAGTATTAATAAAGAACAAAAATCCAATGATAATCGGTCAAGCATCATTTGTGGGTGGCAGTTTCACCTTTTCTCTTTCTTAACAGTTGGTATCATGAAATGAATATTGATACTAAAAGAAGACACCTCGCCCCATGCAGTCTCTCTCAATTTCTATACATTTACAGAATCTATATAAGTGGATTTGGATCACACAGTCTATATAGGAGGATTTGGGTTCCTTTGTTTCTCCCTCCGTACTTTCTCTCTCTCTTTTTACTCTCTACCTAATTCTCAGTTTTGTCTCAAACGGGTTAGTGATAATTTTTGTTTTTTAAAATATAAATTGATTACGATTGAGTGAACTACACCCCGGGTGTACAAGTGACATTTAAGATTGTTTTTTAAAATATAAATTGATTACGATTGAGTGAACTACACCCCGGCAGTATCGGCACTGGCCTACACCCCGGGTGTACAAGTGACAAAGTAGGTTAAACATTTCGGCCAGTAACTCGGCCTACACCCGGCGTACGCAGGTCTGGGGCTTAGCTCTGATACCATATTAAAGTCTTCGGGCATCCAACTCAAAACCAATTGGCAATGAGTGGAGCAGCCCTTTCATATTATATTTAAGTTAATTAAGCGGATTATAGCGATGTGGGACTATTTATCCTTTCACACTCAGTCCCCAAAAGCAAAAACAATTACAGAAATAAATAAAGCGAAGTCAAAAATCCTCTTGACTTCCTTGCCCATTGACTTCATTGTGCAGAATAAAATACTCCATAGTCCAAGGCTCAAGGAAACGGCAACAAATCTCTCAAGATACATGTGGTTTGACATAATAGCACACATGAAGCATTAATCTTGATTAGAAAGAGATTCTATGTTTCGTGTTCGTATCGCACTCACTGTAATCGTCGTTGACACTGCTTATAGAAGTCTTTGTTTTGATTCTCTTCAGATACTTCATCGTAGTATGCACATTTGCATGACCCTTGCACATTGTTCATCTTTTTATCGGTTTGACTTTCTTCATTTCATCTATGGGATGTAACTACCGTTTTTTTTTGGTACTTCCCTCAGATTAGACCTACTACTGACATGCATAGCAACTAATTTGATATTGTAACTAAGCTAGGGTAAGTAAAGTGCTACTAAAATTTAATTGAATTCTTCAAAGGCTTATGATCTTGTTACGAGAAGATAAACCCCTCCTTGGACTTCAGTTGACATTGCTCTCGACAAAATCTCCTCATCTAGAAGCTGAAAAACTCCACCACAGATCATGTTCTTTATGAATTTGGTGTCCGTGTCACAGGGAAGGCAGTAAGCTATCAATGAGATTCCCTCTACTTGTTTGTTTTTGCGCGAAAGAAGCCAGGATATATTATTTAATTGAAATAGCAAAGAAGCCAGATATGCATGTATATAAAGCTTAAAGATGATCGTAACTTATGGTGAATGAATTACATTATTAATCAACCAATTAGAAACGTAAGAAGTTTCAACTTCGCCAATCTAGAGAGTTGCAGCAAATTGATTTCTTCTATTCCATATGAAGTCGAGTGGTTGGGGTTCCTCGTAGTTTCCTTCACACTTTGTCCACGGAAACTTGTGTTTCGCCATTTTTCTTCTCTTCGCTGCTACTCCCACAGATAAAACAAATAAAACATGAAGATTTTATCTCGTAATCTTTTATATAGGATTTTACTAGACGAACCATTAAACTTCTGTTCTGATTTTCCTTAGGTGGAGGATTAATAGTATTGAGATTTACTTTTGTAATTGATCATACCTGAAGACAGACTCCGTCTTCGATATCACAAACCGGAAAATCTTGGGGACAGCAAAAGGTGGATTCCGGGCAACACACTCCATTCTCATACCCACAGCAACCGTAGACAAAACAAACACCATAAAATTTCAAAATGCAGCAGCAAGTTTCACCACTTTGACAATAAGCAATATGAGCACCACATTGGTTTGGGCATGGACTTGTTAAAAATTCTTATAATTTTGACATTGAATAATATTTGCGGAGGTATACGAGCATAGTGGTGTTGCTCATATAGAGCTCCTAGAACTCTAATAGTGAAGGTGGAAGCAAGGACTTTGTAACTTGAACTTTGTATTAACTGATTCTTGCTTGCTTGAATACAAATGAATTGGGCTTGCCTATTTATAGGCTTACATAACCGTCATTGCATACTCTAGTTTTATCTAGAGTTTTCTCATCTAGAAAGTTCACTAACTAGTCTAGTATTCACTAGACTTATTCTAGATTTTTCGTACAACCGAGTTTACAATATTTTGCTGGACTTTTCTAGAATTAGCTGTTCTCTAGGCTTTGTCTAGATGTTTCTAGACATTTATGAGTAAAGTATATTTCCCACGTTTTTTATTTTTAATTTGCACAATTACAAATTACATGTTCTAATACCCCCTCTTAATTTGTAATGGTCTTTAATTTCAATCTCACCCAATTTCAGCTCGCCCTTAGCTGCTTATGCTCGTAGTAGTCATGTCGATATCATCTCGTCTTAATTTCTCCGTGTACTCGTCTCCATAGCTTTTGTATGTCTTCTTTAGCTTTAGCTGAGGCTCCATCTTGTGCCGAATTTCTCCTTCTCCTTCACGGTTTAGACCGAACTTGACCGTCTTAAATTCAGAGGGTTTGCCTTCGGTTGATATTCCTCGCCTTTCACGAAACTTAACCATTGTAGGTTCAGAGGTTCCGCCCACTCAACTTTGTGAGTAGAATATTTTTACAGGATGACTCCTTTTTTTTTGCCATCTCTGTTATTTGAGGAGGCATTCTTTGATGCTCTCTTCCCTCAAATTTTTCTTTAGAAATGCACTCTTGTGCGCATCTCTTTGCGAGGATGGAAAATTCGATTTTTATTTTTTATTTTTCTATATTTTAACGGAGGAAGGAGATTTCACCTCAACAGAAATTTTATAGGAAATTTTGGTGTATCTCTTGGGCTATCACTCTTACTGGGCAGTCACTTGACTTGCTCTTAAACTGACTAACTTGGTTTGCTTACTCTTTTTTTTTTTTGGCATACGGAGACATTTTCATTTCTAAGGGCTACTTTTAACTCGCTGAATTTCACGAGTTTATTTTTTTTTTTTTTTTTTATTTTTTTTTTTTCCGGGTAATAACTAGTTTCTATTGGGGGTTGCAAAACAAGTAGGGAACTTGGACAGTTGAGACGTACCATGCGTTTTCTCAT
Organism: Papaver armeniacum; assembly: GCA_023531295.1. Classification (NCBI taxonomy): domain Eukaryota; kingdom Viridiplantae; phylum Streptophyta; class Magnoliopsida; order Ranunculales; family Papaveraceae; genus Papaver; species Papaver armeniacum. The sequence continues at coordinate 2,436 of JAJJWW010019084.1, read as the reverse complement.
CTTCTTTGAACTTCATTTGTGTGGAATTATCACCTTCAGCTTGTAGCGGAAACTTCAACGCCCATTTGGATCGAACCCGCTCTGATACCATGTTAAAAATTCTTATAATTTTGACATTGAATAATATTTGCGGAGGTATACGAGCATAGTGGTGTTGCTCGTATAGAGCTCCTAGAACTCTAATAGTGAAGGTGGAAGCAAGGACTTTGTAACTTGAACTTTGTATTAACTGATTCTTGCTTGCTTGAATACAAATGAATTGGGCTTGCCTATTTATAGGCTTACATAACCGTCATTGCATACTCTAGTTTTATCTAGAGTTTTCTCATCTAGAAAGTTCACTGACTAGTCTAGTATTCACTAGACTTATTCTAGATTTTTCATACAACCGAGTTTACAATATTTTGCTGGACTTTTCTAGAATTAGCTGTTCTCTAGGCTTTGTCTAGATGTTTCTAGACATTTATAAGTAAAGTACATTTCCCACGTTTTTTATTTTTAATTTGCACAATTACAAATTACATGTTCTAACAGGACTCGGAGGTGGGGGTGGTGGTGGTGGTGGATTAACAGGACTAGGAAATGGAGTAGGAGAAACAGAAGTTTTCGTTGGATAAGAAGCCTGTGCGTTGATGGCACAGACACCATATTCTAAATCCGTATTCCTCTTTATGTATACATATCCTTCCATACCCCAATTTGTACCCCATGAGTTCTTTACAATCCAGTAGTCTTGATCGTCTTTTGAACCATAACCGACGATTAAAACTCCATGGTCTAAGTCATTCGGATTGCTCGAGCAGTCTCCATCATAAACTCCTGAGAACATTTTACAGTGATATTTAAAAAAGAAGAAAAAAATCTAATTTAAGATTGTTTTATAGATTCTATATGATGATTTATACATACCCCGGCCCGGTGTCATACCCCGGTGTAGAGTTGAAAATCCAATGAAGAAGCAACAATTGCCACACTAATAGGCTGGTTAGCAACGGAACAAAAGAGAGCATTTTCTTCCGGAGCTACATCTCTGTACCCATCAATTGTTACCACTTTCTTTTCCTCCTAAGCAAAAACATAAACTGATTAGCAAGAACAGGTTCATTTAGCCATAACACTAATTATGGGTGGCAAGTGAATGAATGAGTGATAATTGATACTTTGGCAAACTCAAATGCATAGTCCATGTTCGGATGTCAAAAAACAAACTACGCGCATAAGGATAATCAGATTCGGAAAACTCAAATGCTTTGGCAAGGTAGTTTTGGAATTATTTTCTGGGTTAAGAATTCTTAAGCCAAGTGTTACTGTCGAAACTCAAACTAATGTTTCTAAACAGTATTAGTAAAAATTGATACCTTGGTAATATTACAAGTACCATCCTTGGCGGTGTAAGGATAATCAGATTCGGTATCAATACCGCCGTTATTAATAACAAACTCAAATGCATAGTCCATGTTCCCTCCGTTACATCCCTCGCAACTTGTATCACAATCTACAAGTTCCTGTTCTGAAATGCTGATAAGTTCTCCGTAAGTATTGCATTTATTCCCTCCATCGCGCCAGTTGACGAAAACGCCCAACAACTCCCTACGTAAATTCATTTATAATCCGTTATTTGAAGCTTAGATTTATTTTGTTTTTTGAAACATCGCTTAGATTATACATGCTACCAGATCATACATAATAATTGCATATAAAGAGCATAATACATAAAAATGTATGGAACTCATGGTTATAGTAGTAAACTATTTACCGCATTGGCGTTGATTTTTAACGGGAGTAACAACTCCTTTCTTCCTCCAATCCATAAAAGCCGGAGCATCGCAATCCGTCATGCGACTGTGTGGATTATTTTCTTTAGTGCGCCTTGATATTAGCTTTGAAAAAGGCAAATAAGTTTGTCTAAATTCTTCATTAGTCATATCCGCAAACACATTTAAACCCACTTCATGTTGGCCTATATCACTCTTCTTATTCTTCCGATTCCTCTCCATTATGTAATTGAGATTTTTCTTAAAAACTCTTCAATCTCATTTCTTTTTCCTCTTCATGTTTGTATACTTTCCCATGTTTCTCCCTCCATTTCTCAAAAATTTCCACTACTCTTTCTTCTGTTGTTACGAACCCATGGTCCAACTCGTGACTCACTATTGAGAATGCCAACTCGCTCTCCAAACTTAGACAATGGGTGAAAAGTAATAGCAAATCGAAGGTAGAGTAAAGGAGAACTAGTTGGATTTTGAGTCCACTCATTTCTTTTTCTTTCTTGATTCCTTTCGCCTGCTAACTCGGTTGATATAGTATGATCTTGCAATGTTGCATTATGAATGTTGAATGTCAGTGTCATATACATGTTATGTTCAAGGTTAACTTTGGCTGTTAGGTGGAAATTAAAGTTAATTAGCTTAGCTACCACATAGTGCGCATGCATGC
>JAJJWW010019083.1:0-34945 GCA_023531295.1 Papaver armeniacum | reverse complement strand
TGCATGCTTAGAAGTAGGATTTTCTACATCTACAACTTTAAAAGTTAAATCGGAAAATTCAAGCACTTGTTCCCATGCTACTACTTCGTAATTTAACCTGTAATCCTCGTCTTCAGTGTCCAAACTCCAAAGATGAAAATGAAAGTGAAAACAATAATTTACAATTTCCCTTTTATAATTATGGATTTAGAACTTTTTATCTTCTCTTTTTAGATTAGTATACAGACTGAGTTGTCTCTTTAACCAATCGAGCGATTCGAGCCCTGATTTTCTTCCCTACCAATTACTACTTACCACCACCTCGGCACCTCCTATGCAAAAATAATCATTTGTTCGTCTTACAAATTCAAAACTCTTTGATGGAAAAAAAGATAAAATTAATTTCTTATCTTCGGTAAACAAAGGAATAAAGGAATGAAACAATTCAATTAGTTTACGTCGATTGCAAATAAGAATCCTAAGAAGAAGATTATGTCGTTTGTAAGACGATCCATAAAATGATCATTATTGTCACCAATCATCATTAACAGGCATTCAACTGAAACAATGTAACCAATGCGTGATACACCTGATGAGGTTTGTTTTTGGTGAGCATAGTTTTGGTTTTCTTTATTTAACATACGATTATCTGATTTCAAACTATTTTGTAATAATGCTGTCGGACAATGGATAGTTTGTTCATGTATTTGATAGGAGATAGCAAGGTTTGAAAAATGACCGTTTTTCTGAAAACACCTGCAAAACAAAGCCACACCCATATCACTGTGGGCCGTGAGGTCCCGAACCCGTGCCTTTATAATGCCGATAAATAGGGAAGAACGGTTAGTTTTTTTGGATCGCTTTTTCAGTTTTCATACACGCTATAACCGTTTTTCTATAATTAGTTTGAATGTTTTTTTCAGTGCGTTTTTTAGAAGCTTTTTCCGTTATCACACGTTATAATCGTGTAAATAACTTTCTTACCATTTTTTTAAGTTTTTTTTTCTTTCTCTCGTTGAAAGCTTAAAAACTTCAATTAAATTTTTTAAATGACAGGATTAAAAACTTCAAATTTAAAAACATATGATTGTTAAACTAGTGTTCATCATTTAAAAGGTTCGCGAACCAACTCGACCGCCCACCTTTTTTTTGATTTATTCATGTATTCTTCATTTTCTCGCGGTTCCTTTCCCACATCATAGTCATCGTCGTGGGTCTTGGCTATCTTCATTTGCATAGTATCATCATCATAATAACCCTCATTATTGTTATGCATAACCTCCTTCATTTTCATCATCATTGTTACCTACTTCATTATTGTTATCAATATTAGAATTATATCCTTCTGTTGTATGTTGAACACCATGGTCGTGAATGATCGGAAGTGTAACGAGAATCATATGTTGGATTCGAATTCTCATAACTTTCAATGGAATATGTCTGTATGAAGATTACCAGAGCTCGTAAACAAAGTCACCACCGGTAACCTTTCATATGGGATTTGAACTTCAGATCAGGTCGGTTGTAAAGTAGAGGGACATGCTCTAGATTATTAATGACTTCCTCTTCAGCCATATTTAACCATTGTTCTTCTTTAGGTAAAACCGGTGTTTCGTCTTCCCCCGCTATCCAGTCAAGCATATTGTCATATCCCTTAGTAGACTATGAACGTCGTGAACATCAATGTTATGTCGCCTTGCTTTCCTTTTAATTCTTTGTTGTTCCAACTTCAAATTGTGCTGGACGCCAATATTAGATCATTTATTCTCGATGAAAGTAAACGATTGCGTGGTTGGTGTGGATTCTTTCAAACACACTCCATTCCCGTATGCGATCTGCACGATATATTTGCTTGACTTAATATCTTTACCGCAATCTTACTCGAGGATGGATACTCAGCACCATAATCTTTTTGTTGTTGAGTCAATACGTGCGATGGTGATGCAAATTGACCTTGCATCATTCGAGATTCTTCAGCCTCGAAAAGAAAAGTACACCATCTAGAAATTCAAATTACTGTAAATAAACATATTTGAGATAATATTAATAATTTTGTACCTCTTAGCATGCATTTTTGCTTGTTTACAGAGCCCCAACCATTTTTTGATATAACCCAAGAAGACATAAATTTAGGGCTCGAAATTTCATTATTGGTGAAATTAGCTTCTTCAGGTTAAAGATGTAATAAGGATTGAGAAAATATCTTTGCGGCATGAAGAGGAGAACTCGGTGACTTTTCCACGTTTATTTACCCATGATAGAAGCATTTGATTTGATCCCAAACCCATTTGAATAGTTTCCACACATGGAACAAATAACCCATGGTGGGTTTGTCCGAGTCCAAGTCAACGAATCATTTCAAATAAAGGACCAACCATTATGCATGCATTTTGACATGTCGTCCCGAGGAACATCTCATTTGAAATAATATTTTTCACTTGTCTAGCTTGTTTAGTTTTTGCCTCATCCAATTTTCAGATATTAAATAAACATGACTATCGAATTATACATTTTTCTTATACGAACAATAATCAATTAAAATGGTAGTATTAGAAATATCCCATTTCTTAATGATATAGGTCATCTATTAGTGGACAAAATTTAAAAATTAATAGGTCATCTATTTAGGGACGGGGGAGATAAAAATAAAAAAATAGTAACAGCGTTTTTAGACTCATTAAAATATTTTCCCACGTTATAAACTCAATTTACATAGGAATTTGGATCATAATTTTTCTTTATTTCTATTCAACTGTTATGGCACCGTTATTTAAAAAAAACGCCAAAAACGCGTTTTTTACTCATGTAGCGTTTTTGACCAAACCGCGTCACATCTCCCCGTACCCAGATTATAACGGTCACACCTAAAGGGTCCGTGACCTGAAATCGTGACTGTTCTTGAGCCTTGGAGATAGTAAGTGACAGCAGGAAGATGGAAGAACAAGAGAGAAGAAAGAGAAATAACCTTGTCCTTGGAACATTGTGTCTGTTTCCAAAATCAAAAATAAATAAATTTTTATAAATTAGGTAACCCCCGTTTAGTCCATTAATGAAAGAGACGGGGAATGTGCACCCCAAGGTGCACAAAGTTGCACTCCTCGTGGCATCCTTTTTTCATTTTTTTTACCAAATTTACGAATTATCAGGATTTTTGTTAAAGAAAGAGACTGCAGCTGTTCACAGGGCCCCTTTGATATACAGGGCCAGAATTTGAAACTATTGTCTACTTTTATTTACTAAAAAGCGAGATGTTTTGAAAAAGCTGGATAAAGCTTTGACCTTTTCTCTTTTTTGGTTACTACTAACATGGCAATATTCACCGCCGATGGCCATCTCCACCACCGCAAACCTGTTAGAAGCTCGTTGTCGATAGATTAGGAAGAATAACATATCTGTAAACAATTTATTATTTTTTTACTCAATGGTCTTCATTGATTGGTTTGGCAATATGAATTTCATTTTGAGAATTGTAGTTTATCATATGAAAATGAAATCTCTCATGTAGCAGGTGAAAGTTCATAAAGTGAAAATTGTAGAAAAGCAGAAAAAATGTTCGACCTTAAACTGTTTAAGAAATGTAGTCGAGTGATTTTATTTTTTATCGGAGTGATGAAAACGGAAAAATAGCCTGTGATGATCATGATCAAGAATAGAGATAGATTGAATCATTAGCATAACTGTGTAAACCAATCAAATGAGCTCTCCATAGTTGTTTCCCTGCGACCTCTGTTTCTACCTCAGAGAAACCAAAACTCTTCTATTGAACTAAATCATTAGTGATTTTGATTCAATAAAGATACATCACCACCAATACCGATGCTCACCAGTGTTGAACAAACCTAACTAACGATCTGTTAAAAGAGAATTTCAGTTCTTCTTAAGATTGAAAAGGATGTTTATATATTTGGGATATAATCTGATCATCAATAAAACATTTACTGAGAAACAACATGCATAGAACAAACAACCACTGCTTTAGGTTAATTGAACTAAAACCCCATAGTAAGAAACCCTAATTTATAAACAAGAATTTTTAATCTAAAGAGCTAGACCAAGCCAGTTGTTGATTAAGGAGCTTCTCACTCCGTCCGCATATATAAAGGAATTTTGGTTTTTGTTTGTCCTTTAAATAGGCGAGACTTTCTTTCCCGCATTTAATTTTTTTCCATATATACCCATTTTTATCGCATAAAGTAATTGTGTTGGAGATGAGGCGAAGGGTAAAGCAGAGAAAAAACATGTAAAATTATTAATAAATACAATTTTCTTAATCTTAAGAGATTTTTTTATCTCACTTTTATATATGTGGGACGGAGGAGTAATAAATTACATATAGGAAGGTTTAGTTCACTGATTACATTAATGTCTTATTCTGCAGTGTGTTAATGGCTAGATCAAAAGGAGAGATGAAGAGGAAAGAGAAATAAAAGAAGTGACGTTGAATGGAGACTATAGAGTACGTCGTGTGTTTAACAGAAGTTTAAAAAGTGAAATACTTCAGGCCCTGAGAATATTTTCGACGTGTGAATAAGATCATGGCCCTGTTGATAGCTGGGGTCAAGAAAGAGTAAAAACTAAAAAGCAACCCGAGGAAAGTGAAAATGGCAGCTTGACTTAAGACTCTCTCCGTTCCATTCTTAGATTTGAATGTGTTTTAGGGTTATTTTTTGTTAACAATACTTGAAGTTTTATATTTTTATTCAAACTACCAATAACAACTTTAAATTTTGTCTTTAGATTATAGTTCCATTTTTAAACTACACTCATTGCATGATGTGTTTGAGAAGACTTTTATGAAAGTATAGATGGAAAATCTTACTTTCTACTTAATTTGCGTTGAAAAACTCCAAAAAATATCATTTAAAATGGAACGGAGAGAGTATGGCATAATCAATATATTTATCAAAATCGGACCAGATTACCCCTAATTCAATACACCCACAGACCACGTAACTTGTACCAATTCGTGAAACTACTTCACCATCGTAAACTAGCCTTGCCCTAACCAATTTATTATTTTCTGAAATTGGACAAAAAATTGATGACAACTAGTTAGTCATCAATCAAAAAAACGAGCTTTTGCCAAATCTCTGCAGTTGGATATTTTATTAAGGAGGAAATAGTTTAGTATCAGAGAAATATTTGTTTGTTTACCTAGATGGTTTGCAAGGCAATTATTGTTAACTCAAAACAGATCCTCTCCAAAAATTGCAGAAAACAAAAATTAGGAGATCAAATCATCCTCTTGATTAATCTGTGTTCTTTTGATATTGAAAATTATATACTAAGTTTTCTGTCTCTAATTTGGTTAATTAACAAATTTGGTTATCTTTACTTTTCTAGTAGCTTGATAAGAGATGGATTTGCAAAGATGGTGGAAGCCATGGAGGAAGAATAATAATTAAGTAGATGAAAGAATTTTATTGGAAAGGTTGGACAACTGAAATCCAGTGAATTTGATGCATCACATTAATGACTAGATTACTGCTACAGCAGTTAAGAGTGCCCAAGAAAAACAAAAAAATTGCAACAGATATATTAATTATAAACTATTTGACCACGGTTCAAAAGAATATCCGGCAACAGTTATATGTGTTACAAAATAACCCATGGAGCCTTTCTTAGTAACGGTCTCGGTCACGGAATTTGTAACATTATATGTGTTACAAAATAACCCATGGAGCCTTTCTTCCCCGCCCGAATCAACGGCGCGCGACCCGTTTTCTGGGTTTTTTTCAAACAATTTTTTTTTCGATTTTGATCAAATTTATCAAAATTCCTTTCAACCCATATAAAGTTAAGTGATTATAAACTATATTGGGGTAGATTTTCGAAGAAAAATGACGTACTATTTATGAAAATTGAAAAATCAAAATTTTAAGAAAACACTTTTTTTCAATGAAATTTCAATCAAGAAATTATTTAATCATGGATGATATTTTTCGATATTTCTTTTCGATTTATGAGATATATTATAATTAAGATTCGTTTATTGCAAAAATTTGAAACAAACGATCTAGAATTGATCAACAATTTTGAAAATCAATTTTTTTTGGAACTCAATTTTGAGGACCATAAAAGTGTGACGGACAAAATCCATATGAGCTACCCTATAGAAGGTCTCCCTTTGGTCGACCAATTAATAGTGAATGAATGTTTCTTGTTTGTCCAGATGGTTTACAAAACCAAAAATCTCTTACAGTGAAATATTTGATAATGGTGAGTATTAAATCGACTTGTAATTGTGTTAGTCGCCGTCCAGTAAATAGTTTGGTGATGGTGCGGCGGAGAGGATGGTCATGCACGAGGAAAACGAACATTCGTGGGTAAATGTGTGGGGTCAAGTTTACTCAAACAGGGATAGTCTGGTCCGAGTTGGATAAATATATTGACTAGGTATAGTTAGCGAGTCAAGTACGATTTTCACTCTCCTCATATCGCTTTTTTCTCTCCCTTTAACAAAAATCATCGATATTACCTCAGGAACAAATGTCTTGTAAAACCAACAAATGGTAAAAAAAAAACATCATTAGAAAGTTCTTTTTTTCTACTTCTTTTTTAATTGTTGAAAAAAACGAGGGTGAACCTCTTATATCAATATTGAACTTCAATTACCACTATTCAAATGTAGGAAGCGGGGGTGACCAAGTTACAAAATTGTTACAATAATCCAAGTTGAATAAGCTTAAAAAAAAAATCTGGCTAATTTGGGGCATATGGTGATTATTTGGGGTCTGTGAATTTCTTCAACCAACCTAAAAAGAAGGATATGGGGTGTCTAAATGATAGTAAAAATAATCTCTAAACAAAAATTAATTATTTTAATACAAATACAATACAAAATCATAATCACTTAATTAATCAAAAACTCAATTTCCATCAAAATCAAAACTAAAACCTAATCAATCACCAACAACAATTGAAATCTAATTTCTTTTTAGGTTTTGAGAAAGAAAAAAAAACAATTCAAGTGATTGAGTTAAATCCCTTTAATCCATTCCTTCTAAGAGGTACTCTACAATGATTTACCTCTAAATCTTTGCACTCATCAAATTTTAGAAAATCACGAGAATCGATTTATGTGTGTACCATATTAATCCGATTGTGGTTGATGTTACAAGCAATCAGTTTTTATTGTGCGCCTACATAACCCGATTCTGGGTTGATGCGATGAACATCAACCATAATCGGTTTACTCTAATGCACACATCAAACTGATTTTGGGTTCAAGTTCGGGTTTGTAGAGAAATCAAGAATCGGATTATTAGAGCATCTATATAATCCGATTATTACTCAATAACTACTATTTTATTTATCTCAAAATTATAGCCATTTGGTACTTTGTGTATATAAATAGGATAGCATATTCTCTATCATACACTACCTAATCCAAAGAAATATTTCTCCATTGTTAATTTTTTTTTCATTTGAAGATGTCAAGTTCATCATCATCGATCAACTACCAATTCAATCGAACACATACTTAGAAGATGCAAGCAACAACCAAATCAATTGCGGCAATAGAAGAAGAGATACGCAAAAGAAGCGAACAAACAACTACAAACGCGGGACTTCGTCTTCATCACCTAACAAATATATGAATGTAATGGATGAAGTGTTAAGCAAACAAATAACTACAAAAGAAACCATATCATCGTCATCGGCTATGACAAAATATGAAGAGAAACTCAAGGCAAAGAAACGAGGTCAAGAGCAATTTCAACTAAGGGAAAGCATGAAGGATGTTGAGGAAGAAACCTAAAAATTATTAAATAGTCAAGGATCTTCCCAGGTAACATCAAGATGAGAGTATATTTTGGCTTCAGTTGGTTGGGGTCCTTTCGTTAAACAGACGAGCAAGAAACCACACTATAATTATGAACCAGCCCACATTTGTTCAAGAATGAATCATGTTAGAAATTATCGTCAAGTACAGCGAGATTCTCGCTAAACACGGAGGAGACAAAGTTCGCGGCATAGGATGAATATCTTTGCTTGGAGAGGAGAGCGGTTTTATCATTTTGAGCGGCATTGATATTTGAAGCTCGCACTAAGAAATAAAACCGTGTTAGTTTTAATGTTAAGAGTTTATGAAAAGTGGGAAATGGTCCTTCGGATCATGTTAGATCATATGTGATCCGATTATTGAGTTAATAATTGTTTGTTCTTCTGTAACTTTCTCTTTCCAAAATCAGATTACATTATCATCCACAAAGACCAATTCTGAAAGAATCCCAGACAAGTTTTGTTCAGAATCGGTTTATAATAGTTCTTGCGTAAACCTATTCTTGTTCGAATTCAGAATCGGTTTATAAATAATCGCGAGTAAACCGATTCTCGTAAAGTCACTGACAAATCTACCTCTAAAATCGGACTTTAAAAACGTATTAAAAGACCGATTATGTTACACCCAAATTTCATGAGTCCAACCTGCCCAAAAAAGACAAATCACTTTCATTCATTAAGCTTTGGTTCGCTTTGCAACATACATTATATGAAAACGACAAAATATAAGCATCCTATAGTTAAAGTTCTTAACAAAAGGAAAATACTCATTCCAACACTTGGAGACCCTTCACTTGATCCGGCTCGACTAACTCTTCCCAACGCCTCATTTTGGGATCGTATTTTTCAAGATATTTCTTGATGAGCTCTGATCGAGTCATAATGAAACCTACACGATCGATCGTAATGGAAAATCTTCACGTAACTTCAGGCCGATATAATGTTTGTTTTTTAGGGTTGAATAAAACAATTATCGATCCTTAATCTCTTTATCCCAAATGGTGTACTTGGGGGCGTATGTAAAATATGTCGCCTAACCAAATAAATGAACAACGCAACCCACATTTCTTCGAGAAGATGACCACATAGAGGCATGCACATCCAATACTCAAGGGTAATTGGTCCATTCCCCTTGGCCCTTGTACACTAGCAACCATTTCATCAAATCTCACTTCTTTATCCTTTCTTGATCCTTCATTCATCATCGAAATGTAAAATCCTTGTCTTCTTGTAGGCGTAAGGCCATCATCTTTCTAAAATATTGACCTTTGGGTTAGGTTCCCATCGTCCTCCAAACATATATGACCTATTTTTTTTTCCATGCAACGTGGTAACTACAATTCCCATCCTGATATCCACATCATTGGTAGATAACACATATGGCTTAATGAATTTAGGAAGTTTCGAATAATACTCCTCCCGAATATGGTGTAACCACGTTCGATGGGGTCTACCTCGTTCATCCCTAGGCGTGCTTCCATCACCAAGAGCGATCCTTAGAGTCACCATAGAACCCATTTGTCTTTATTGTCCCTTCCATGAAAATATCCTTGATACTCGTGTTGTACTCGCTTGACTCTCTTGAGAAGGATCGATTAGATCGTTTGCATCATCGTTTATTGTAGGCACTTGAGTTTCTTGATAAAGATCGATTGGATCATCATGTTGCGAATGAGCAATTGGATCATTTGAAAGGATCATATGTGCGCTACTTGTCCCGCTTTCTCACTTCTTTGGTCGACCCCTTTTCCTCTTAGCCGGTGCCTCTTCATGCTCAATTTGTGAAGGAATGTTTGGAAAAATTTTCTTGGATTGTGCGTTACTTGTCCCGCTTTCCCCCTGCTTTGGTTGACCCCTTTTCTTTGGAACCTGCGCCTCTTTATATTTAGCGTTTTTATACTCATATTGAGAAAGGTTTTTTTTATGACTCAATAACGTGTTTTTTTGGGTACTCAATGCAACCTTAAACTCTTTCCTTTCTTCCTTCCTGTAGAGCCTTTGCTTTCGGTCGAACTTGAAAGCGTTGCTATCTCAAGTTCGTTTGTCAAGTTTAGTTGCCAAAACCATAAGTCTTTATTTCTAGTATACTTATAGATAAGTCTCGGACTAGGATAGAAAGTGTAGTTGAGATCTAGACTCCACGGCGTTCATCATACAAAAACGAAGAACTACTCAAGGAACTTGGTGGAACTTCATCGACTAAAGGTTTGTGGAGACTTGAATTTATCTATCACTCAAAAGTCTATCTACTCTATCTCCTATCTTGAGACAAAGTCGTATTGCTATATAGACTTCGATTATACACATTTGTTATTTCGAGCCGAGTTTATCTCGCTTATCTATTTCTCGAAATATGTATTGGTAAGCTTTCGTTTTGGCCAAGTTCATCTTTACAAAGTGACGAAAGTCATGTTGATTATCTCAATATCTTGAAAATCACTTTGTGAAAAATAGTGTGAATAACCTCTATTTAACATCCTCTAAGAATGTTTCAATGATTGCAATGAGAGTTTAGAATATATAACCTTGAATGTATATAAAATTGTATGTGAACTCATACTTGTGTAAGTTCAAAAATCGTTTTAGATAGGTAGCACCTAATAGTCCTCTTGAGATCTATTTTTGATTGTTACAAATTCGAATCTTATTACTTAGGTAATTGAGATTGGATTGATCTAACTAGTCAAAGGTGTTTATTAGATTAAACGGAAGAGCCTTTGCATATGACTTGAGATATCTTTATCTTAAAGAATCAATAGAGCTGTTACCAAACAAATTTTTTATTCCTTTACTGTTTGGAATACGATCCAAAGGTATTGTTCCAGTGCGTGCACTCATTGAAAGTCGGAAGCATAGGGATACTGAAGAAACTAAGTGAACTAGGGTTAGTTGCTTGATCTCAATTATACTGTTGGTTTAGATTTTGTATAACGACTTAATTCTGAGGATATTTAATTCTGGACTAGGTCCCGGGGTTTTTCTGCATTTGCGGTTTCCTCGTTAACAAAATCTTGTTGTGTCATTTACTTTTCTTTTCCACAATTATATTTGTTGTTATTATAATTTAAAGTAAATTACACAAACGTAAACTCTGCTTTACTTGATAGTGATCCTATAGAGTTTGGTTAAGTCTGAACCTATCATCAAGTAATCATAATTTGATTGTTGTATTGTCTCGATCTCGTATCCATAGACGATCACACAAAGTGTGAATATCGATTTGTCGTATTGTCTCGACTTTTTCAGTAGACACTCACTTTCGATAAGAGGACTTATAGGTGGATAATTTAAAGATTGTGGTGTATTTGGGTACTCTCGATAAGAGAACTTAAAACTAACAAAGCATTACTTACCAAGTGGACATGGAGATTCTCAACTGAGAAAGCTCAACTTTGGAGAAGAATAATAAAGGAAAAAATGGGGGCTCAAACTGAAGACTTATGGGTGAAAGATACAAATGCAACTCAGGGAAGAAGTATATGGTCAGGAATACAAAATCAGAAGGAAATAGTGGAAGCAATCTCCACCACAAAAATAAATAAAGAGAATGTTGTAAAATTATGATGGGACAAATGGAGGGGTTCACAAGCTTGGAAAGCCTTATTTCCAAACATATACAAGTTGTCAACTCTGAAAAATATCTCAGTTAAGGATATGATTCAAATTGGTGAATGAAATCTTAAGTTGAGAAGAAATTTGAAGGATGGAAAAATCTCTGAAATACTAAACATGTATGAAGTGCTGGATAATCCCCCTATTCCAAATGAAAAAGATGAAGACAAAGTCAAATGCAACATTCCATGGGGTTTCAATGTAAAAACTTGTTATTCTTGGATGGTGGAACAATTGCCAATATCATTCACAGTGGTGCCTTACTCATGCATATGGATTCAGCATGTTCCTCTCAAGGTACAATTTTCTTACGCCTCGTTGCTTCGAATTCAATTTCAACTATGGACTAAACAAGAGAGGGTGTCAAATATAAAACACAATGTGTTCTCTATGTAACTCTCGGGAAAGAATCAGAAACCATCTCTCCATTGTGAGTATTCTCATAAAGTATGTCATATTTCCTTGGAGGCTAAATCAGGTGGGTGCAAAGTGGAACTACTGTTGATCATCTACAGTCATAGAAATTCAGAAGGGGTCGACAAATGAGAAGAAAGATATGGCTTCTTCTTATATTTGCCATATGCTGGGCTTTCTGGAATTAGAGGAACAAATGGGTAATGATGCGAAAAGACACAAAAGCAGTTTGTAAATAATAAATGAGGTTAAATTTTTATTTATACTTGGGGTGGAAAAGAAAAGTGGTGGTTTTTGCTATCCTTTTCAGAGAACTAGTAACACACTGGAAAGTATGTATAGACAGAAGGGCTTATTTGGCCGACCGACAGGAGGGCCCAAAGGAAGGGAGTTCCTTTTATGGCCACTTTTTGTAAATTGAAACCTTACATAAATTTGCAATTTCATAGAAAAATTTTGGTAGTGTGCACTTGATAATACCAAAATATCCCTCCCTTTTTAGTCCAATTACTATAATTGGCAACCAAACTTTAATATAGTCCAATTACTATAACTCCTTATGTATCTTATTCTCTAGGGGTATAATTGGCAACCAAACTTTAATATAACATATCTAAAAATCCGTATCTTAGAATTTTACAAATTTTATCTCGTTGGAAAGGTTATAAAAAAATCTACGTAATGAGTACAAACAACAATATCAAATTTAGAGATTTTATGAAAAATTCGGAGGTATTTATCATTTTACCACAATTTTAGAAAATTATATGTATATCCATTATGCAAACCACCACAAAGGATACATAATACTTTATATAGCCATATTTTAGTTTATGCATCTAACTAATTTTCCGTTGCAACTAATAAAACGATGTATTCCCTCCGTTTCAAGAAAAATGATACTTTCACTTTAGGCATAGTTTTTGAAAATTCAATGCATAGCCATTATGCAAACCACCACAAAGGATGCATAACACATTATGCAACATATTTTGCTTTATGCATCGACTAATTTTCCTTGGGAAAAGTAATACTTTCAATTGTTTAAAGAAAAGAGATACTTTCAATTTCCCTATGTTTCAAGAAAAGTGATCAATTTATCAATTTGTCCTATTATTAGGCAAATTAAAATTATGAAAATATCGTTTTCTCAAAACGAATGTAGTATATGCCTACAGGAAATTGTTATTTGTTTCGTTTTTCTTTGGTCCTCCCCACCGTGGCAGCGGTGTTCTAGTTAGTCTTATACAAATAAATGGGGTTGCGGCCTTATTACATTTTTTTTCATCAATACAATCTCAATCTTTTTCCTAAAAAAAAAAGAAAAGAAAAAAACATAGCGGCAGCTCTCCGCGTGTTTTGCTCGGGATAAACATTAGTGAATCCTTTGTCAAAAAAATAAAAAAATTAGTGAATCCGGACTCCATCTTTTCCTTTTGACCAGCATTTTCCGTTTTCCACGGAAAGCTTTTGTTGTTGTTGAGCCGAGCGTTAACTCGTTGGCCTTGTAGTAATACCAAGTTACCAACGGACATTACAAGAAAGCCTAAATTATGTTCATAATGTGGGTTTTATAGCCTAGTTCTGATCCAAGCAAAATATATTATCATTAAGATCAAAATTGATGAGATAGATCACACTCTACTCTGGAATGGCTACAACACTACACTGCTGCGACGTTTAAGGATGGGTGACTAGCCCTTACACGCTATATACTCGTGATACGCATCTTTTTAACTTTTGTCACAACCTTTATAAAGAGATTGCCCTAGAGGAAATACAACAGGTACACTTCCGTCAAAATCATGTTTGACGTAGGGAAGACTGCTGCATGCCGTTCAAATTAAGATCGAGCAAACAATCTTTTCAATCTCTCACCACGTGAATTTATTGCAATGTCCGCAGAATTATTTTATTTTTTCAAATAAACCTATGTTGTTATTCACGGATGAATTGGGGGCCATGGTTTTTAATTAGGGCCTCTCTACTGGAGGACAAAAAAAGGTCTCCCAATCTTAATTTGGGCTACCTTATCCAAATATTTTGGTAATGCCTAATCTACCATCTCATTAGTGATAGTCTCACTTAATTAGTGTCAAAGTTTAAAATCAAAATCAATTATTTATTTTTTTCGAATTTTCTGCGCAAATTTGTATGAATAGTCGTCATGAAATTTTTTAAAAAGTAACGACCCTCAAGAGTCGTCATTGTTTAAGTGACGACTCGGTCGTTAATGTTCAAATACGACTATTTTATAAGCAATAACGTGTTTAGAGTCGCACTTGAAACAATGACGACTCATGAGGGTCGTTTTGAAATATTAACATTTGTTTAGAGTCGTCATTTGAAACAATGATTTGTTGAGGTCGCTATTTTTAAAAAAAATTGCATGACGACTTTTCATACAAATTTGAGCAGAAAAAAAAAATTGATTTTGATTTTAAGATTTTAATTTTTTAAAAAAAAAATTTAAAAATAAGGGGTAAAACAGTATTTTCATTTTACAATTGATAAGTCCCTGAAAATTTGGGATGCAAACAAAATTGGTGAGGCCCCCAATTAAAATCTAGGGCCCCCAATTAATTCCTGTTGTTGTTAGTCCAATAAAAAGTGATGGTCATTTGCTTGCTTCTAGCTAGGTGTCCAACATTGAAAGATACATTTCAGATGCATGTCTTCTCTTATGATGCGACAACAATCCCATTAATCCCCATGCATATGATCTCTCCATTGCTGCACTCTAGAGTCCATCTTTCAGCTTTTTTTTTTTTTTTAATACCGGAAGAAAAAAGGTTAGATTACATTGAAAAGAAAAACTACATCTTGTTTCTATGGCTGTACATGGCAATGTTGATTCTTTTTTTCCAAATTACCCAAAATTGCAGCATAGGGAATAAGATTCCAAATAGATTTTCCTTTCTAAATCCAGCTAGCAAGGTGAGACCCAATGTGTACTAATTAATCTTTGGGATTATACAAGGTAGACGGGTAGTTAGTAATATCTATCCATTGCCACATACAGTATATTGTTAATCATGGTAACAAATCAAATCTCAGTTGTACAAAAAAGAAAAAATCCATTGTAATCCGATATGTTACATTGAATTACCTCGTTACATAGCTACGTTAACATCTATTTTAGCACTGTGCATATGTGTTTCAGGTCCATCTCAAAAAATTTATTACTGTTTTTTTTCTTTCCCTTTTTCTGTTAAGAGTACAACTCCGTGACCATGATTACAGGAAAAGTTGATGGTGAATTTGTGAAGCAACAGTATCAAACTAGTAATTAGTTTCTCATTGGGATTTAGATTTATGTTTTTGTTTCATGATTCTGTGGTACAGAGAAAGACAAACTACTCTATACCTGCACTGTATTTTGGTAGCATGTCAACTTGCATGCAATAAGCAAATTTTGAAAGAATAACAAAACAAGAAACTTTTTTGTACCATTCTCACTTAAACTATATTTGAAAGGACATATATACATGTGAAAGTATCTCCTTATCAAATCTAGACAATTTAGATGCAACAGGATTGTTGATCGGCTAAAGCAACTGTTTTGTTGCCATTTTGCTGATTTAATCTTAATAAGCACGTAATAGGAGGTTACATGATTGGACCAGTAGATTTATCAATATCACTTGATCAGTCGGGTTGATATTTGATTTATCTATTGACAAAATTAATTAGGCATACAAAACCATTGATTTAAGAAGATCCAAAAGGGGAAATTATCCTTTGCTTGATATGCCATATTATCAGCATTAACTTTGCTAGACATGATAGAGAGGGAACACTACTTGCTAAAGCCAGCAAGTACTTGCAGCTAGACATACTTGCTAGAAGAAACTGAGTCAATATAATTAACAAATCATCGATTGATCACCCTCTTCCTGGTGGTCTTCTTTTTACGTTTACCAACGAGTGAAGGGAAAGAATCTGAAGTAGAACCATTCCGAGGTGGAGAACTGCATAACAAGTTGTGAAGTTAAGAAATGCATAACCTAGCTAGGTTACCATTGTTTTCCAATTCTTAATTGTATATCCTTTAAAATAAAAATATTGAAAATCGTATGGTTTTGATAGATTAGGGTATTTCTTGGGATAACTAGAATATAGAAAGAGAAAATTGAAGTTACTCTCTATCATGCTCACAGACAAGTCTCATATATCTCATATAAAAAGAACTTGTATAAAAGCTCATCAAACTCTACAAACTTGATCTCACTGTTGAGAGAAGAAGTTAAGAATAACTTCAGAAGAAAATCATAAGAGTAAGTTTTCACGATGATCAATCAAAACGAAAGCAGTTCTCTTCTTTTTCCGATCAAAATAGAAAAAATAAATAACATCTTACTAACGTTTTCCTTTTTCAACTGCAGGAAATGGCAGCACAAGCTAATGATGTTCGCTATGAAATACAAAGGATAATAAACAATATAAGAATTAAAGGAACTATAGTTTGTATCTTGTTTGGGGCTTTAATCAACTTCTGCAACACTCGAACAGAAGAAAAATACAAGATGCTGATGGTTTCGCAACCCTTATGTTTGTAGGAGCCAACCTAATAATCTTCAGACAAATACGGATCTTACAGCAAGAGTTGGAACACCTTGAACTAAATGAGCTTCAGTGATTTATGATGCACATGAATTGAAATATATCCTGCTGGTCAATCTGCATTTGGTTGGGGTTCATTAAGTTTCGGTTAGATAATACTTATCTATGTACTCTTCTAAGTTTATGAGATATAAATCGATCATCCTCTTCATTTTCTCTCTTTTCTTCTTTTAATTATTAATTACATGGATGGATGGTTGAATCTGAATTCCTCTGCAACTATAGGTATTGGTTACATTCCGCATCCTCATGAGTTTTACGCAATAGAATAGTCCCGTTTCTTTCATGAAAAATGAAATTGTTAAAGAAGAGAGTACTAACAACATAACACTTGTTCTTTATTTTCTCTCTGCTCATCTCCGTTCTGCAACTTTCTCGAAAGTAAAGAAGTTCTTCCTCGTTAATATCATCAAACAAAGAAATGCTGTCACTTTCTTTCTCTAAATGTTGTTAAACCTAATATTATTTTTTCCTCAAATCTTTGTTTTCCCTCAAATCTTTATTGTTGATCTACCCTACTGGGTTTATTCTCTCTTTCTTGATCTCTCATAAGACCGGAAAGATCCGACTAATGAATCTGCTAGCAATTTATGATTGTGGGGTTTTCTTAGATTCAAATTTACAGCCTGTTTCTTATTTTGCAACTATAAATGCATGATTAATCTTGGATCTTATCTATTGTTAATGATATATTAGTGGAATAAAAGTTTTTTTTTCTTTTTTTGCTCGGTTGGTGGAATAAAAGTTGGACCGTTACTTCCCCTTCTTACATTAGTAGTATTTTATTGAATGTTAATGTCCTGAAGCTTCTTTAATCAAAACAAAAGAAATGTTTCTTTTCTAATTTACCCCTGGTTTCTGATGAGTTCTGTTAATAGGAGGGAAAGAATGGATTTGAGGAGGGAAGAATTATGAGGAGGGAATTAAAACTTAGGAGGGATTGACTCTTTTAGGAGAACCATAAAATGTCTAAAATATCCATATTAAAATTAGGTTTACAAACCAAAGAAGACCCAACTAAAAATGCAATACACTTCGTCTTCTTCCTCCTATCGACCATTTTACAAATCTACAATACATGCCTCTTTACTTGATCTTTGTGATTAAGTGGTCCCAGATAGACAGATACAGAACGAGGAGTGATCATTAAGAAATAAGATAGTCCTATCAAAATTATTGAATCAATTACATGGAAATATCATGTAACCCTTCTAATCCAAATTAGAACATGATGAGATAACAATGATGAATACAACGTATAAGTGATTCTTAATCATCCGATGCAAATAAGTGATCACAATAATGACTACCTGATAAAGAAGGGTTGTTCTTTCTTTGGAAGGAATAGATAAACATTAATATGAAGGATCTATGGGAAGCAGGGACTGAGAGCGATGAGGTTATTAAACTGTTAAGGGTAGGGTGGGTAATCTGTAACTGAAACAAGTGTTTGATTTTGACCATGCACTGACAGTAATTTGGAAAAATCTTTCCCTCCTCAAATCCGTTCTTTCCCTCCTAATAACAGGACTCTTTCCGATCTATTGGGCAACTGCTTCTCTTGTTCAAAATGTGGAATTTGTGGAATGAAACATCTGATATGCTGCTAATTTTCTCATTAATAATACAAGAAGTGGGCATGCACTTCGGCGACATTACTTTTTCTTAATTTTCCTTCTATTTCTTAAAAATTCGTACTTTCATTTTATTTTTATATTTGACTTATTATTATGTAAAAATGAAAAAGTAAAATATTACTTTTAATGAAGCGCATGTAATCTTTCATATTCGAAACTAAAATCTATAGGTTCTTCCAAGTAATTTTATAGTGTATCAAGTGAAATTTTTGAGGCTTTGAGCATCATATAGGCAACATATAAAAGTTACATAGGCTCTTTCAATTTACCTTTATTTATAGCTAGTTTTTTGGAGAACTATAAATACATTAAAAAGTAAAAATTTGATATTATTGTTTATACTGCGTTGCGTAGGTAATTGAAGAACTTTTCCAAATATATAAAATTCACAAAAATTCGACACACCATTTGGAAGACACAAAATTTTTAAATATTTGTCTTATTTCTTATTTTTATAATAATATGGTTTCACATATTATTATTTTTAGGTCCCTAATCTGTTAATCATTTTTGTCCTTATTTAGATATATATTAACCAAAAGGTCCATATTCCGTCAAGCATTTTGGTCATATTCGGTTTGGTGAACCAAAAAATGACTAAGAATTATCATTTTGGCTTGCTTGCATTAAAGAGGAGAGATTAGTTCCCGTGATAATTGGTATGGGTGTTGGAAATATGGTGTGGAGAAACACCGTAGTTTTCAATCATTAACAACAAGTGTGGAGCTTTTTCATCTTTTTGGACGCCATCTAACGTCAGTTGGAAAGCTATAGCAAGTAATGCTTTTCCAGGATTGTGTGTGGATTCAGGATTGTGCATTCAGGGAGCAAATTGCTTTTCGGTGTGGTTGTTGGGTTTGTTGCATGCCCATAAAAGATATCTGTCTTTTATTGTTTTAAGCTAACTCGAACAAGAATTCAAGACTCAGGGACTGTGTTAATTATGGAAATGAGTTCTCAAGTTGGAAATGGGACTTCAAAGGGTTTTGCGAGAGGAAGAAGTGGATGAATGTATTATCGCCCGGTATAGGTCTTGTTGGGGAATTACGGATCTAGGACATTATTCAGAATAAAACCTACACAAGTAATAGTACGCAATTGTAGTTACCTAAAATCGGTGAAAGACTAAAAGTGAGATTCTAGGGTTTTGAAAGTGAGTTATGGGAGGTTGAGCACGAACAGTCTTCGCCTAAACCACGCACAATAGTCGTTCAAAAGCTTCTTCAATCACAGGAGAAGAGGTTAGGGATGGTCTTAGGGAGGGAAGCAAACAAAGAGAGAGAACAAGTTATTGTTTTGAGAGATTACGAGAAAGTTGTGTCTTAGCTTGGAGAAATTGAGGACCTATTTATAGTTGAATTCTTTAATCTGCTGAGTCGGTGAAGATATGGATTGCTTGCTTAGCACTTCTCCCGTTTATTTAGGAATAAATAGAGATAAACTTGGTTTTATCTTATTATCCCACAGCCTTTACTCTCTTTTGCGGTGAGAAATAGGTCGGGTATTTCTCACATATGTCGTAGACCGCCAGATCAAACCCTAATTGATATCCCCTCATTTGTGTGAAGGTGAGCCATCCTTTGTGATGATGTATATTGAGAGAGTGAAATACTTTCTTTAGCCAAGTTGGCCAAGATAGAGAGATATTCTCTGATTTGTCAGAATGACTAGGATGAGTCATGTGAAAAGATATGGAATTCCTCTGAAATTGCGTGTAGAGTGTGAGAGAAGCTGATGTTAAGCTCCCTCTCTCCATGGTCGGTCACATATGTCACGTGGAGACTATATTATTGCTTGTGGGTCCCTTTATTGAGCATGCAGAGCTCAAGAGAGCTTATCCACGTTTTGGATAGACATGTATAGTTCAAGCCCAATTTACTAACCGTGAGTGTGTTAGAGATTGAGAAATAAGCTGATCCCTATATGATCATGCTTGTGCACGAGTTTTATACCGTATAAAACTCTTAAGGCAGATAGCTCAGTTTGGATGAGGCCATCGAGGTTTGGCTGACACGACCAAAGTTATGCGAGTTTAGCCGATACGAATGAGGATGTCGAGATTTAGCCCGCGGCCGAGGTTGTCGAGAAATTTGGCCAGACGGAGTTTGAGGTCATCGATATTTGGTCGACGGGTTTGGAGCCGGGTCCAGGAGTTGGTTGACGCGATAGAGTCTGTCGAGAAGTTGGCCAACACGATGGAATCTCTCTCCTAAGTCAAATATGACATGTTTGGGAGAGAAAAGAAGGCTTGCACGCCTGATAATGTTTATGCGAGACTTCTCCTCCCTTGTCTTTGATCAACATATCTTGCGAGAGATGTGTTAGGAATCAATTATGTCTATATTTATGGGGCCGAAATGACATGTGTATCTCGAAATGGCCTAGATCCGAATAACAAACGTATCTCGTGGGGATGTCCTAGAATTATTCGGAAGCCTCGGTAAGTCGAGTCGAGCCTTAGACATGACCAATGTATCTCGCGATGATACTTAAGAATCGAGTCCTTAAATATACGGTGAAGTGCGGAAGGATACTAAAAAGGATAAAAGATCAGTAGAAAAAGAGATAAATGTTTACGGTTAGTAATATAACAGCCAATCTGGCCGTAAGAAAACTTACAGTTGGTTTCTTTACGTTACCCAACCATAACTAGTTTTTCTTTTCTAATTCGCTTTTCCCAATTTAATAAACTTGGGTAGAAACTTTACTATAGAGCTTCTTCAGTAGGTGTATCAGAATCAGATTTTTCTTGTGTTGGTTGCTCCGTTTGAGGTGGTGGATCATTGATGCAGATCCCCTTTGGCTTTACTCTCCGATCCCTTTATGGAAGCATTTAAATTTTGATATATCTCAATTTTCGTTTGGTTTAAAGTTAAAGAGCGAACAAGGGATTTTAAAAAAAAAAATGAAAAAAAAAAAAAAAAAGGGATTCAAACTGATATACCTTTTAACTCTTCATTCTTCTTGCGAAGATTATCACGATCCAAATAAAACATTCCAAGCTTTTGATTTTCAAGATGAAAAGAGTGTCACATTTCAAAGTCATGGCTTGGAGGTTATTCTTCAAAATTTCAACTTCTTGTTCTAAGGATGTTTGCGAAACCATCTGTCGAGCCAAAATATTTACTCAAAATCTCGCGAGACATTAAATTTGACAGGGATCAAACGGAGGTTTTCTTGACATCATTCAAGATATCCACGATAAAACCTTGAAAGCCATATCCATCCCTCCGTGATTTTCTTTAGTAAAGAGAGATTCGGATGAAGAAGTGATGATGACGAGAAGATGGGTAGAGTTGAATCATCTTTCGTCATAGATATGTCATTTGAAGATGAAATTTGATGAAGGTTAATAACTGGGGCTGAGGCAGTATCAAGAGAAGAGGCATTGACAGCAGAAGAAGAGGAGGGTTCATTCGCAACAGGGTTATCATGAGGAATTTCATTAATAGAAAGGTCAGGTACAGGAGAGAAGTCTGCGGCGACATTTTCGCAAATAAGGAGAGGGGATTTAGCTTGCGAAGATATCGCAGGAGGTGTTGAAAGCTTATATATAGGAAAGGGAACAGAAGTTTCGACATTTTTAGGGTGGCGAGATCTTTTGGGGGGCCTATCGCCATTTTCGTCATCCTGCGAATGACAAGTTAAATAAGAAACAGAGGCAACAATATTGTTATTAAAAGAATAAGTGTTTCTTAATAACTTGCTATTCGCAGGTTTTCTTTTGTTTACAACGATTTTTGGCTGCGAACCCTTGGAGGCCTTAGGGTTTTGGATTGTGAACTTGGTGCCAGAGGTGCTTTTGCTGAAACAGAAACAGTATGGGAATTATTCAAATATGAACAAAATCAAATAAGAAAATTTAAGTAGAGGAATTCAATCCCAAATAGATCAGTTTCAGCAAAATCAACAAACCTTGATGGCTCCATAAGAACAGTAGCAGAAAGATGGAGAAGATTTACGAAAGATGAACAGTAGTAAAAGTTCGCAGGACGACAAAAAAGATTCACAGAGGACGTAGAGATGAAGAAGACGAAGTAAAAGAAAGAAAATATTCTTATGATGGATCTCTTCTTAAATAGATAAGAAAATGATGACCGGGTGGCATTTAATGTGCCGGTAAAAAGGGGAATATTTAACACGTGTAAGCGGTTATACTTAATTCACGGAATCTTGTCGGCAGAAAATTTAAGGAAAGAAATGAACAGTTGCGGCATTTTGAAAGTACTAGTTCTCATGACATTCTCTCCTTCGCAGAGAAGACATGAGAAGAAGAGGCAAGATGTAGGATCAGAATATCGCAATATTAATATCCTTGCGAAATCCTTGAACGACACACTGCGAAGACGTCGCAGATTGGTTATAGAAATGACAACCAGATGACGGCCCTGAACGAGAAAGATGTGAAGACTAGAGAGATTAAGGAGTGTTGCGAGGTTTAACATTTATATACTGCGCGAGAATATCGCAAAGCGAATCCAGAAAATAAAGGATAAGCATGTCATCCACCATGTAATGTCTATATAAAGAGTCGAACAGACTTAAGGTGAGAGAGAGAGATCTTTTTGAAAGTGAGGAGATAGTTTTAAGGAGAGAGAAAAAGTCTAGAATTGCCGTTGTATTCTTAGTTTCATTTCTTTCTTGTAAAACTTCTAAATCATATTAATAAAAGTGTGATTGTTGATACTCAAAGATGAATTGATTATTATGAATTCTTGTGAGGGATGTATTGTAGGATTTCCTGCAACTACAATAAGTGTTGATAGCTTGAAGCTCAGACTCATCAAAAGTAACATGGTTATTTGCACAAGTATCGAAGATACCATGGATTTTTACCCATTATATTAGCACAGACAAGCATTGCACTTAAATGATTTGGATTATGATTGTTGTGATAAGAAACGTTAAGCCTATTTCAGCATTCTAAGGCACCATAAACAATCTTGCGACAGATTTGACATTCAATAGAAGATGGAGAAGAAGAATATGAGGAATTCAAACCTTGAGGTGGTCTAACTGCTGATGTAGATGCAGAAGAGGAAGTACGTGATCCTCTACCATTGGAGTAAAATTGTGTAGATCCTCTTCCATAAGAAGTTGTAGAAGTACCAGTGTTAGATCTTCCATAAATTGAGTTATATCCACCTTGAAAACCACCCGCACGACCTCCATAACCTCTTCCATTAGATCGAAAGGTATTCATTTGAGCATCAAAAGCTTTGTTAGCAGAATCAGAAAGCAAAGCTTGATGGCGATCCGTAATGACAATTTCTTCGCTGAGAAGGTGATTATGTAATTCAATACAGGAGATCGGAGGATTTCTGTGGCGCGAAGCAGTGGCAAACGGAATGTAATCAGAATTGAGAGCAGATAGAGTGACAACCACAAGTTCTTGATCAGAAACAACTTCTCCAGCAGGTGGAAGTTGATCAGAAATGTTCTTGATTTCATTTATCAAAGTAGGAACTGATTTGTCACCCTGCTTGAGTGATAGCAGTTTGGTATGCAATTGAATCGAATGTGTTGATGAAGCCCCAGAGAATCTTTCTTCAATGCTATGCCAGAGATCATGAGATGTTTCAGATCTTCAAAAGTATGCAAGAACTAATTCAGAAATTGTTGAGTGAATCCACATAATGATTGAAGTATCATCATCAATCAAGTCGAGATAGAGTTGATTCTCCATTCCATTAGCTTGATTGTGTATATTCGTGTATTGACGAGGACAGGATGAGAGCCATCTAGATATTTTTGGATCTTAAATTTTCTAATAACAACAGTAACATAAGATTTTTCCAGGTAATGAAAATTGTTTTCAGTAAGTTTGAGATTAACAAACCTTGTAAGCTGATGAATAGGAATGTGTGAAATTGAAGTTGTTGTTGGATTTTCCATTGAAGAAGTAGATGTAGAAAACTCTTGAATCATGAAAAAAAAAAAAGAAGATGAAATTGAAGATGAAATTGAAGATTGAAAGTAGTAAAGAAGCAAAATATTGATCGAAAAAACCCAGAGATGTAGAAGATCTCTCAGTCTTATACCATAGTACAAACTAATAATCCGAATCCATTAATGTTTGAAACAACTTACAGGAACCTCACCCACACACTCAGAGAATACAATTCTTGATTCAAGAAACTTAGACAAGAGACAAGATATTTATTACGAATAAGTACAACGACCAATGGTAACTCACAGAGAGAACCAATGAGATAGAGACATGTGTATTATAGTTGACAGGATGTAGTCAAGCTGGATTGAACAGGTTGTACTGTTGAGTCATCAGTTGAGTCATCTTTGTTATTAGTGCTGACTTACTGATATCATCCTCTAATCAATTGAAAAAGTTCGAGTGAAATCCACAATTTTTTCAAATATCGTGAGTTTTGATTAACCTTTTCATGACTCAAGTAACAACCAAGTTAATTACTTAGGGCAGCTTTAAAGACATAAATAAGGATCTGATAAAACTCAAGAGAATGAATGTAGTTTCTTGAATGGGATGTGTATGATGATGAACTAAGAAGAGATGTCATCGAGAGATAAAAGGAGAACCTTTATTATCAAAGATAAAGGAGTTGAGAGCTACTCGTGCTAATATATATTTTTAATACTGATCATGATGGAATTGCATAACTATGATGATTTACTAGTTACTACTGGTTTTTAATTCCAAAAAGAAAACCATATTTTCCTGTTAAAACTTCGTTCTCAGAATCTGTTAGCCTAATAAAAGTTTTGAATCAATTATGTGATTTGCTTAATTATGTTTAAGAATGTACATGATCGAGTATCATCTGGAAATTCTGAGTAGTTTGTTGCACGAGCTTGGGATTTTTTCTTCTTGTATTGCACGAGCTTGGAATTTTAGTAAGCCATTGTTAGTTGCACCTGCAATGAATACCTACATGTGGAACAGCCCCTTTGCACAGAGACACTTGATGCAATCAGTGAATTAAGCGTATCTTTGATCCCTCCCATCACAAAGAGATTGGTGTGGATATTATGGAAATGGTTCAATGACAGAACCTTTTTTCATCTGCTCTACGATGATGATCGTTGATGATTCCCGAGCACAAACAAATGGGAACATTATTTTACAGTATTCATGGATTGGTGTTCTTTTCAGAATAAATAACAAGCCTAGTTTAATTGGGGGCCATAAAATCCAATTGGGGGCCATGACATTTATTTGCACCCCAAAAATTTTAGGGCGTATTCATCCGATTATGAAAATATTTGTTTTACCCTTGACTATTTTTTTCTTTTTTATCCATTAACGACCCTTCTAAGAAAATAACGACTTAAAGGGTCGTCATACACATAAAAACAATAACGACCCTTCCAAAGGGTCGTCGGATAATGGTCTTTATATGACGACTCCAAACTGTCGCATATTTCCGCCATTAATAACTCTTCGAAGAAGATAACGACTCTTTTATAAGAATAACGACTGTTTAGAGTCGTCACTAAAACTGTCTAAACATTAACGACTGTTTACAACAGTCATATAACGACTCTTTATAAGAATAACGATTTGTTTAGAGTCGTCACTAAAATCTTGTCTAAACTTTAACGATTTGTTTACAACGGTCATATAACGACTCTTTTATAAGAATAACGACTTTTAGAGTCGTCAATAAACTACTTCAATACCATGACGATTTTCATACGGATCGTCAAAAAAAAAAAATATCCATGATCACAAATGATTTTTCATACACATGGATAGTTAAAAAAAATTTTAAAAAGTTAAAACTCTAATTAAGTAAGATTATCACTAATTATTTAAGATTAATACAAATCATTTAGGGGCATTTTAGCCATTTCGAATTTTTTTTTTTAAGGGATGACCCAAATTATGAATGGGTGACCTTTTTGTCCACTAGTACAAGGCCCCGAATTAAAAGTTTTGGCCCCCAATCAAATTAGGATAACAAGTTGTACCGCTTTGGAAATTCTTACTCGGTTTGTTGGTGTGGCCTCTCCAATCTAGTCTAGTTGGGATATTGTAGCGTGATCAAACATGTTGGTTACTGGTTTCAGTAAGAACCCACAATTGGGGGATATTAAAACTAATTGGGGATATGAACTACTTCCCCCAACCAATAGTTTTTGTTAAGGGGTGTTTTTTGGGGGCAAAAATACGAAACTACCCTTAAAACAATAAAAGCTAAATCAAACATAAAAATACCCTACTCCCTTTTAAATTCAAACATTTCTCACTTCCTTTCAAATTCCATTCTCCTTCTCTGCCCGGCTCCCTCGCTTTGATTTTTTTACATTCGGTAAGGATGAAGACCACGCCGGTACTGATGAAGACCATGCCGATACTGAGTGAGTACCGGCGTGGTCTTCATGATGAAGACCACGCCGGTACTGAGTTCCGGCATGGTTATTTAGGATGAAGACCACGCCGGTACTGAGTTCCGGCATGCTCGATATAAATCTATCCATGCCGGTAGTCAAGTGAAAAAAAAAATCAATTTTCTGGATACTTTTCATCATGTGCCGGCACAGAAATTTAAGCAACATACTATGCCGGAAGCAGTGCCGGCATGCTCGAAAATTAGATAGCTGTGCTTTAAGTGGACTGATTAGAACAAAAAAATAGGTTTTGAAGATCAAAACCTGAAAAAATTTTGTAGTGGCAAACAATTTATGAAAATTTCCAGCAAATGCCGGCATGGTTTTTTGGTTGAATACAATGCCGGCACCGAGCTTTTTCAGCTGCAACAATGGTGGATTCAAAGAAAAAAAAATCAAATTTTCAACCTCTTAGCAGCAATTCTCTCTTCACAATCATCCTCTATTTTCACAAAAAAAATTCCCTCTCAAATATTTTTTTTCCCTCCTACTCTCACCTCACTCACACAAATTCTAATAAAAATACACACTAATTTATCTTGGCAAATTTAGGGGCGACCCCAAACGAATTAGGGGCGACACAAAAGACAAAATAGGATGAAAATACGTGTATGCCCCTTCATAATCGGTAGTTTAGTTATCTATCGATTGCAAAATCTCATTTTTGGGACAACTCTATATTCGGTAGTTATATGAACTATTTTGACTACCGATTATAGGCTCAACCAAATTAGAAAAATAGAGGATTTTTGCAAAATCTCATTTTGGGGCAACTCTATTATAGTTATATGAACTATCTTTTGACTACCGATTATGCTAGGATTTCGAGTAAAGAGGCCTTTGTATAATCGGAAGTCGGGATACCTTCATTTGCTGCGATTATAGGCTCAACCAATGCTTGATTGAAAAAGCTCAGTGCGGGCATGGACGTGGTATGAATACAATGTCGATGCGCTATACGAAGTGCAGGGGTCCTGGGGTCTACGAGAAAATTGAATTTCGGTGTTTTGGATTTTTTTCTGTTTTGATCCCACCGCTTAAGCACATTCATTTAATTCTCGAGAATAATTGAATCGGGAGTCGAGATAACTTTATTTACTACCGATTATAGGATTTTGGCAAAATCTCATTTTAGGGCTACTCTACATTTTTGGTAGTTATATGAACTATTTTGACTAAGATTATGATAGAATTGACAAAAAGACCTAATGTATAATCGGAAGTCATGATAACTCTTCCTTTCTTACCGATTATATCTTTCAACCAAAATTCAAAGAAAGAGAGTTTTTACAAAATCTCATTTTGGGGTTACTCTATATTCGAAGTTATATGAACTATCTTGACTACCGATTATGGTAGGATATTTGCAAAGAGAGCATTGTATAACGAAGTCATGATAGCTCTTCCTTTCTTACCGATTATAGGCTCAACTAAAATTCAAAAAAGAGGATTTTTTTGCAAAATCTCATTTTGGGCTCTTTCTATATTCGGTAGTTATGTGAACTATATTGACTAAATTATGGTAGGATATTTGGAAAGAGAGCCAACACAGTATAATCGGAAGTCATGATAGCTCTTCCTTTCTTACCGATTATAGGCTCAACCAAAATTCAAAAAAGAGGATTTTTGCAAAATCTCATTTTGGGGCTACTCTATATTCGGTAGTTATGTGAACTATATTGACTACCCGATTATGGTAGGATATTTGCCAAAGGTCTACTTTAATCAGAGTCAAGATAACTTTATTTACTACGATTATAGGATAATCAAAATTCAAAAGATAGAGGATTTTATTTTGGGGATACTTTATATTCGGACTATATAAACTAAATTGACTCCCGATTGTTGATTAACTACCGATTGTAAAGGGTAGTTTGGCCATTCAAAAACGGGATTATGGATTAACCTTCCGATTATGACCTATTTTGTCCTTTTGTGTCGCCCCTAAATCTTTTGGGGTCGCCCCTAAATTCGCCAGGCTAATTTATCCCCCAATACTTAAGATTTTTACTAATTATTATTAACCAGTGAACCTGATTAGTGAGGGCTAGATTAGGAATTAAAAAAATAATTACATAAGGGGTGACCCAGCTTTGCTATTTGGATCCCTATTTTGTTATGTACTATATCCCCCAATTAGTTTTGATATCCCCAATTGCGCGTTCTTTCATGAACTTGTTGTTTTTTTAGTTTAAACTTGGCATGTTATTGCAGTTAACTCAATTTTATTTTTATTATATTTTAAAAATTAGGGACTTCTGCCTCCAGTTTTTTTTGTCACTGCAGTGTACAGTTTGGAATTGACCACTGCATACGCATCCGGTACTCTTTTAAAAGCAAATGTGAAACTTTATGTGGGAACAAAAAGGCCTACTCGCTCTTCGAATAAATTTTAAATTGAAGCTAGTACGGCACTTTAATGGCCGAATCTTTTAGGGTGGTAAGAAGTCCTCGGTGAAGCCAAGAACTCTCACTTGGGATGTGCGGGGTGAAACTTAGCTGCCAAAAAGTCTAACGTAAGTTGTCTTCCTAAGTGTGTTCAAAAGCAAAAATAAAAATAAAAATTTATTTGCAAGAGTCTTAGACAAAATGTGTAACTGGAATCTTCTGTTGAATATCAATGTTACTGTAGTCTATGGGATCCACGTAACCCACATCTGAGACCAGGCCTGTGGAAAAAAGCTAAATATATACAAACTCTTACTCATACGCATACGAGACCAGACCGATTTTTTTTTGTCATTGAAGTGTACAGTTTGGAATTTACCAACGGATACGCATCATGTACTCTTTTGAAAGCAAATTTGAAGTTTTACGTGGGAATAAAAAAATGCTTACTTGCTCTTCTAATAAGAGAGCTATTATTGGGGCTTCACATTCCTATAGAGGGGCGTCACCTAATAGGACAAAAACGGTTCTATAAAGTAATTTCAAAAACCCCTTATCTAAAATAATTTTAGAATGACTAAACAACCCTTATTTGAATAGATTAGCTAGTATTAGATTAGATTAATGATATTGATTTGCAGTTAGAGATGGGAAATTGGAGTTAGTGTTTTAGGTTTTTGGAGGGGAAAAAAAAGTAGGTTTTTTTTTTAAATCCCTAGATCTTGATTTACTCAAATAAAACGAGTGATTTCAATGAGAAATTTTAGGTAGGTGAATCCTTATATGATAAACGAAAAACAAATTGATTAAAAAAAAAAAAAAAAAAACGGATCTTTTTTTTCCTTTTCATACAAGTTTACGGTTAGGTTGCGATGAACTCCTAACCGTAATTGAGGAAAATTGGGAAAGATAATAAAACCAGTTACGGCTGGGTAATAATAAGATAAAACAACCGTAGATCTGTTACGTCCAGATTTTGTTGTTATTAAGAGCAAGTCTTATGGTGGAATCCATCCATCTTCCATCTTCCACGCCACCTCAGCACTTGGAACTGTGGATGGAACGCCCCTTAAGTGTAATGGTGGAATAAGAGCAAGTCTTATGGTGGAATCCAAGCTATTCCAAGTGTGGAAAATTCATGGAATGTCAAGTCTAATGGCTTCCAAGTTGGGGTCTTCCACAAAAAATCCAAGCAACCTTCCATGGTTTTGTGGAAGGATTCGTGGAATCCATCTCAACGCCATTAAGAATACGCTAAACGCCCGATAAGAATAGCGCTAAAAAACGCCATTAAGAATCTCGTGTTTTTTTTATCCAGTAGATTTAAAATGAGTTGTTGAAATCTAACAGTGAGAAAAAAGCTCCATTCTTAATGGCGTTTTTAGCGTCATTAAGAATTGCGTTTTTAGCCATTAATAATTGCGTTTCTACTATTCCACCATTACACTTGTGTTTCCATCCAAACTTCCAAGTGCTGAGGTGGCGTGGAATATGGAAGATGGATGGATTCCACCATAAGACTTGCTCTAATAAAAAAAAGAAAAAAAAAACAAACGTAGGTTTTTGTTACGGCAAGGTTTATTTGGTTGGTGATAAAAAAATCCAACCGTATATCTATTACGTACGGCCAGGTTTGTCCGGTTTATAAGACCAACAATAGCTTTTGTTTCCTCCGAACTTAAAAGAAAGTTAAGTAAATAAAATATTTCCTCCTTATCCGAAACATGTTTAGTTGGATAACTAAAGATATGGTCAGTTTATTTAGGCAAATTTAGGGAATTTTTCCCACACGAACCGAAAATGAGTAATAAAAGAAAATTTTTTTAGTTTAAGATTTCTTACGGTTGGGTTTTAAGGAGTCGAATCCAACCGTAGATATATTTAAGGTTACAAGTTTAACCGTAACAACTAAAATTTTAATATTTACGGTTTGTAACCATAATTTTTCCATATTTCTACCAATTTAATGATAATATCCTACGGTTAGGAGTTCTTGGTTGTGGTTGATTTTAGTTTTTAGATTTTGATTTTAGATGGAGGGTAATTTAGACATTTTCTATTGCATCAAGACATCCTATAACCAAAAAAATTGTCACTAGGAATCCATGTGAAGCCCCTCTATTGGAATGTAACGCCCCAATAATAGCTTTCTCTAATAAACTAGATACTGCATCCATGCGTTGCACGGGCCTAGATACTTTGTAGGGAAAAGTATCTTTTGGTGTTGGTGAATTTTTGAGGATTCAAAATTCAAAGCATAAAACAGAAGAAAAAATGGGCAATAAGAAAAGTTACTGAAAATGATAATTTTAGAAGTAGTCGATTAATATAATCAAAAAAAAAGGAATCAACAACCTAAACACCCAATCACATCTCTCACACCACGTCGAGAATTGCGCTTACCTCCCCTTCCATCGCCGGTGAAACTAACCCTCGCTCTCCGATTGGCCGAAATACAAGTTAGTCCCCTTACATTTCGCCAGGGTCGTTAATTGCTAATGTAATTGATTCGATCTAATGCTCAAGATTGGCTGGAAATCTTATTAATTACCATGAAAATAAAATTGTGCAGAAAATCTTTGGAAAAATCTTATTATTTCCCTAATTTGTTTTTTTATGACAAATCTTAATCTAAAAAAAATAACATAAAAAGACGGAAATAACTAACCAAAAAAAAAGGAAATACTCGGTTTCCATATTTTGGTTTTTATACCAAAATAGTTTGATCTTCGCTCGATTCGAGAAGAAAAGAAAAGGGAATATATATCCAGAGTATTTTTAAGATGATCTGGTTTTGTTTTTAATGGAAATTATTTTGTCTATTTACAGCTCCGGGATCTTCTAAGATCTTCTGGGATTGTGATTAAGGAAATGTGCTCATCTTTTTTTGAGTGTTGTGTAAGACTAACTATATTTTTGTTAACAAATCTATGAACTTCCAGAAAAGTATTTGTTCATTATCGATATTTAGATTACTCCAAATATAGTGGTCGACAATTAGTAGGCAATTTATGCCAAATTTAGTGAAAAAATGGAACGGTACATGGATTCTTGGTTTTGCACGTTCGATCAAGATCGCGTAGAGGATACCTAACTACAGTCCCATATAGGATATCAAATTATTATCAAGCTCGCACTTTCAATGGTTGGGGAGGAAATTTCAATGGTTGGGGAGGAAAATCAGAAAACAATGGAGAACCGTAAGCAAGGTTTGTAAGCTAGCCAAATTACCAATATATTGTTGTTGTTGTTTTTTTGATAATTCACCATTGGATTTTGGTTTTATAATTGTGGTGTTGCTGGAATCGGTTTACAAAAGAAGTTGCTGATTGAATTAACGTCTGATTTTCTCTTTGAACTGAAACTTTGATTGTATATGCATATTCATGAATATGCAACTGTGTAATTATTTTTAACGTTCATGAAAATGCAATACAATTTTAACGTTTGGTTTTCTCTTTGCACGGAAGCCTTGATAGTATGTGCATATTAATGGATATGCAATTCTCTTTAATTTTTAGGATGGAGATACAACTGGGACCTCCTGACTTGCAAAATCGTGAGTTTACATATGGCTTCGCAAAAATATAGATAGTGGTTTTGCATGGATTTCTCCTGACCATAGAGGCAGCTGGAGTGTCCCGAGTGCAGGTAGTTTTGAAAATTGTTTGTTTCATAGCCAAAAGTGAAAAATGCACGTATTGGTACAAGCATCAATGGGAAGACTTACCATTCTTGATTCTGTATGTAATAGAAGTATTTTCTTATTCATTTCGCACCTCTTTGCTTCTCTCACAGCTCATTTCAGAACCATAATTCGCTTCCTAGAGTTGTACCGCTCTTCCCTTAATTTGGTTCGTTCTTGATAGAGTGGTATTGCTCTTTTCTTATTTGGTTCATGTTTGATTGGTTCATATATTCGATAATGATTTATTTTTATTTTTAAGGTAAAAAGAGACTAATTCGAAGAATGATTCTTGGTAATCTCTACATTGCTAACGTATTATTAAATCTCTCGATTCTTAACGTGTTTATTATTTTTTTGGAGATTTCTTCGTCTATCATCTCTATTTTATTTTATTTTTAAAATTTTCCAATCTTTTATACTGATTCCAAGTTCCTCTTATTTGATTTTCATTAGGTATTCCTCTTATTTCTTTCGCTGTATTTTTATGAACAGGGCAGGTAAAACCACATATAAATACATGGTCTCTCATATTTTTTATTTATCTTTTTGATTATCTTTTTTATTTTGTATATGTCGGAGAAAATGAGTTTTTAATGTTTTGGTTTTATGGTCTTGGTGGGAATGAAACTTGGGACCTTTGGGTCTCTAAGCACTTACTCATTTTCTTATGAGTGAATGAAATAGAACCTTTAGTCCCACATTGGGCATAACTAAAGAGGAGTTCCACTATATAGATATTCCTTATGGATAGTTAGTAAACAATGGGTGGAACGGGCGGGCGAAATATTTTTGTTTCCACTAAGAACTTGGCCATTGTGGCTCGAGCTCGTGTTTGCGCCATGGACTTTGGTCAACCAAGACTTTCCCTTTTGGAAATATTTTGATTTATTTCCCGATTTTTTGAAAATCAAATTAAATTCTTTCTTAAATTTGGGGGGACTTATTCTTAACAAAAATATTTCTCAACGGATTTTGTGCATGGATGTCGACACTTTTCTTACCGTTTTTGACTGTTTGATGACAAATAATTATGTCGACATCATGGCAAAGATTATTTCGCATGCAATATTGATTCGCACATTAATGTGCACTAATTTCTACCCTCTCCATTTGCCTATAAAAAGAATTCAATTTCTTCATTCCACTTGTGTCCTAAGAGCTACTATCCTTCTTTTCGCTCTCTCCTCTCGTGTGGTCTTTCTTCCGTATTTGTTGTCGAAGTTCAGAGAGGGGCAAGTATTGTAGTGCTAACAATACTTTGCAAGGTGATTTTATCATGGATACAACTTGACAGCCACGAAGTATGGCATCACTCATTCTTGAAGCGTCTTGGTCGTATTGTATTAAGAATGGTGTGTTGAACAAGTGACTACAATGTCATTTATTTGTCCATTGGTGCTTATTTATCTTTGTTGATTTTACTTAACTTCTTCACGTCTCTAAAGTGTTTTGTTGTTAAATTAGCAACAATCTTAGCACATGGTTCTTCTCTATGCAACAACAATTGGTAAGAACCAGTGTTTGAAAGGCACGAAATTTTAGAAAAGACTTTAAAGAGGTGCCAGGTCAAAATGTTATTTTTTCTCTCAGTTACCATGAACTCTTATGTTCTGAAACCTTTTGATGAATCCTTGAATGATGCTGGTCGTGAGTCTGTTTTAGAAGAATGGAAGAGGAATAATTACATGGCTAAAAATCATATTCTGAATTGTTTAGAAGATGCTCTGTATGACTCACGACCAGCATCATTCAAGGATTCATCAAAAGGTTTCAGAACATAAGAATCCAGTTCATGGTAACTCAGAAAAAACAACATTTTTGATCGGCCACCTCTTAAAGTCTTTCCCGAGAAAATTTTGTAGGCCTTTCAACATCATTCTTACCCATTGTTAGAATGTAAAGAACTATTGTGTTAAGATTGTTGCGACTGTAACAATAAAACACTAAAAAGAAGATGTGAAGAAGTTAAAGTAAAATTGTCGAAAGATAAATAAGCACTCAATGGACAGCAACAAGACAAGT
The DNA here is from genome assembly GCA_023531295.1 of Papaver armeniacum. Taxonomy (NCBI): domain Eukaryota; kingdom Viridiplantae; phylum Streptophyta; class Magnoliopsida; order Ranunculales; family Papaveraceae; genus Papaver; species Papaver armeniacum. The sequence continues at coordinate 430 of JAJJWW010019083.1, read as the reverse complement.
CACGTGAAATTCGACACGCCTCCTTAACACATTATTGACCGAGACGCCTCCGAAAAAATGGTGATGCCCTATACCCTGAATGCCAGATTCGTGATAAACTGTCATAAGTATTTTTAGCACTACAATACTTGCCCACTCTTAATAACTCAACAACAAAGCACTAAGAAAAGAAAAAGACCACACAGAGGGAGAGATCTAAAAGAAGAGGATAGTAATTCTTCGACAATAAACAAACCAAGAAATTAATTCTTTTATAGCAAACTTTATAGGCAGATTAGTGCACATTAATGTGCTAATCAATATTGCATGCGAATATCGTTTTCTATGATGCCTGACATAATTCACATCAAAAACAAATTAAAAACTAGTATAAGAAAAGTGTCGACATCCATGCACAAAAATCCCGTTGAGAAATTTTTTGTTAAGAATA
>JAJJWW010019082.1:0-69513 GCA_023531295.1 Papaver armeniacum | reverse complement strand
AAGGTGTATCCAGGTAGTTTTTTGAATTCTATTATTTCGTTAGAAGATAATCGCTGTCAGTTTGATCAGCTAAAATCGTCAGATTTAATTATTTTGTCTGTGTCAATGATCACAGTAATTTTTTGTCGTTATTGTGCAAAAGTTCAGACCTACTGAAGTCAAGTTAAGGCTACAACACAATTGCAAAAATTGCATCACTGAGCTTTAATACCGTGGCAAATTTGTAATCTGCTCAGTCAGTTACAACATTCTGCCAGAAAAATCGAACGCAGTTCCGAACAAGTACTGATCATGGTAACAACGTTCGCCTGTTAATTTGGTGTAGTGACGACTGTAAGAACTTGATAAAAATGTAATACGTCAAGTCAATAGTCACGAACCTCATTATGGAAGATGATTTATAAGTTTTCTATTCAACACTTCTTCATGTCTTGAATGAGTAACTAGAGATTGTCACAATATTTCTATGTGCTAAGTCTACTTAACGAAGTTAAATTTAGTCAGCAATTCAAGCGGTGAGTTTTGAAACAAAACTTGACATACCAATGCTTAGTGGGTTCAACTGCGAGCAATGCTTTCCTACCACTAATGAGATCGGACCTCACTCAACCGAGTCTATTATACTCTCTTACACTCGACAAATGACTGTCGTCGGCTCCGATACCATATATAATGACCAACCTCTATCGATACTATCCCCACTTGGCCATTGCGGTCATCCCAAAGAGTAGGATTTTCAATATGCACAAGCTGCGATCATCCAACAACGACTTCTGATTTACGAGAGGTTACCCATTCCCCGGGTTGCTCCGGCCAGCACGCTTAACCGTAAAATTTTTCTCCAACTCGAGGTCAATTATGTCGAAAATGCCTTGGTGTTAGTAAAGGTCAAACCATTATTTATTTTCCGCATGGAAAACCCTATTTGCCGAATCGGGGTATTACAACTCACCTTGCCAATACGTCATGAACGAAGGATGACTTACTCATACAAATGGGGAATCTTTAGGATCTTGGTATGGCGGTGTACGACATGTGTTGTTGTTCAACTGAATCAAGGGATAACTACGCATCACTTCGTTATTCCTGGGGGAAATATTCAATTCATCAATATGCCCTTAGATATTCTTAGAATCACATATAAAATGCTTATTTTATCCCTCATCCTTATCCAACCGACTTGAGAATATAGATTCTACAGCTATATATAGGCCGTCAATCGGGCATTCTATACACAACAACATTAGATGCAATTACATCTCACAGAAAAGTCTTCTGTAACTAAAAATATGCTTCCTTGTTGAGAATAACCATGATTATTCATTCATGTGGATGAAGCAGCCTTAAAACGACCATGAGCTTTATTTAGGCGAGGATCGTTCGTGCTCAACCTTCCGCAACTCAAATCGAAAAAAACTCATCTTTACCCCTTCACCCCTTTTTAGGTACCTACACTAGAAAAGTTTAAGTCACGAGGTAAGTTTTAAGTCACTAAACAAAATTTTAGGTTACAGACAAAACTTCGTTCAGTATTGCAATCAGATTTTAGGCTAGAACGCAATATAAATTTTTGATTGTGTAGTAGAAAATTTTTTGACAGGGAAAATATTAGATTAGGAGGTAGATTTTGGGTAGCTTAGCAATTTTCACCATAACGACAACGTTTGGGACACTAGGAACATTTTGAGCAATTGAGAAGAATTTTTTTTTTTGGCACAACGACGATTTAGTTTATGTGATTTTTCGTTTCATCTAATTCTATACTATGTAGTTAACCGCTTTGGGGAGGACCCTCGAGCCTAGTTAGCGATTTGGGTGCGGAAGAATATTTCAGGACGGCAAATGTACGAGTATTATACTGATTTAAGTAGTTCTAATTCGGTAAAAAATCCGGTCAATGGGTGATGATTCAACAGTAGTTTGGAATAGTATACGTACGTGTATAGTTCGTTTTAGGAACATGGATTCGGCGTATAAAGTTCAGGATGTATTAATTAATAAAAAATGTTATTTATTGTGGAAGTAGTGTGATTTGTGATTTAATTGTAACAAATATTTAGTATGTGCAAAATTAGAAACAAACAAATAGTTGGACTAAGCTTAAAAAAAAAAAAAAAAAGAATACAAAAAAAAAAACAACAACAAACAATTGGACTAGTGGTCAGTGGTGTAGTCTAGGGAGTAACAGGTCCTATGCGTCCCCACCTCATGTAATTCGCGAATTATTCGGCCGGCTCATATTAGACGCGAACCAGGTTCATAGTCACAGTAGTTCGGCCGATTTATGGGGTTCCTAATTGTTTCGATAAATCCCCACCTCATGTAATTTTCAAATTATTCGGCCGACTCATATTAGAGCGAGCCAGATTTGGAGTTGCAATAGTTCGGTCGATTTATTCGTTTATGAATCATACCAAAAAAATCATGAATTATTCGTGTATGGTACGTCGAATTACTAACTAGGCCATCGACTCCTGCCTGGCATCTCTTGGTATCTCATGGTATATATCTAGCCGTACATGCCTCTTTAAGTTTAATACTCTCAATTCGAACTACAATTCATTTACTCACGTTAACAAGTAGAAGACAATCTGGTATTATGCCTAGAAATTGACTACACAAGTTCACAACAATTGAATATGCGGAGTTCACTCTATTTGTGCAAGTACACAATAATTGCATATATACTATTCAACAATGCTCAATAATTTCCTCGGCGGTAGAGAAAAGCAAACTACTATAAATTCTAATCCAATACTAAACAATGTCCTATACCAGTTCTAATCCAATACTAACAATGCTTACCAAGCTACCATAAATAAATATTATTGTGTTCTTTTGCTGCATCTTTCCTTGATAATGACAATAGCAATCAATCTCGTAATACCATAAGCATAAGCATAATCTACCGATCACAATAAAATACGTAATATAATGATTGTAAAAATTTCTATTAACTGATGTTTGTACCCGAAATTACTTTTGGGCACGAAACACGATGGATGGATAGTTTGGTGTGTATTTTGGGTTAGGAGACGAAATGAAGAACAAAGTGAAAGACAGGGGTTTAACGTGGTTCGGCATAGGTTGCCTACGTCTCACGGAGAATCCCTTGGGGAGAAATGTTTTATTGATTTTTGTATAATAAGTATGTTTTTCTCTCCTCCTCTTGGCCTCCTCTTCCTGATTTCTGCCCTCTCCTATTTATACAGTTCCACATCTAAATACAAACATAAATTACATTAACTGCTCATTCATGTCTCCATCATCAATTCTGAATGAAATAGGCCGGAGTTAATTCTCGCATGTATAAAACTGCGCAATTAGTACCGCATGGTTTGAAACCGCCGCATTTAGCACCGCATGGTCAAACTGTTGAAATGAATATTGCATGGCCGAAATCTGGCCGACTTCACCCGCATGGTCGAAACTGCTGGACTTCAATTCGCATGGTTTGAAAGCTGTGAATTCACCGCGCATGAATCTGCACATTTATGCTTCCATGATAAATTCTGCATAAATGATGGCTGGCAGTATTGGTGGACATCTGCTGGCGGAACAGCTGACTGCATGGGTAGGGACTGGCTTGATGGTTGACGGGCATGATGGCTGGCAGTGTGGATGGAGGCTGGCTGGCAGCATGGTTGGAGACTGGTTGGCAGCGCGGAAGAGTTTTTGGCTGGGAATTGGTTTGCAGCTTTGCTGACTACAAGACTGAAAATTGGCTAACGGTGCGACCGACTTCGATAGTTGACCGACGGTTTACCTTGACCGTTGGACCTGGTTGACCATGACCTTGGCCGGGAAGTTGACTTTGATAGTTGACCGACTTTGACCATCTACCTTGACCTAGAGTTGACTTTGATAGTTGATCGACTTTGACCATTGACCCGGTCAAGTACATCTTTGGTGGGCTGCCTTGGTTGACTGGTTAGTGGGCTTGGATGAGGATCAAAACATGATTCAAGTATCAATTTGGCCCATTAAGTGGTATTTTTACTTATGGTACAAACATGTACATTGGATAACAATTTCATTAACTGTATTATTCTCCCAGTTTATGAACTTAGGTTATGTATAATTGGGAGGATCTTTGGATCAGCCCAGTGATACCTTTTCTCTTTTAATAAAATCTTAACCCTTTTTATCAAAAAGAAAAAAAAATGATTATGAAAATTTCCAACAGATTAACATTTTGCTAATTACTAATCAATCTTATTCGGGTCGACCGAAAGGAAGTTGTTTTACTCTAACTATATATATGGGACTAATGTGTGTATCACAAGGTCATCCAGTTTTATTTCGTGATTGATTTGCTGAAGTTTGATATTATTCCTTCGTGATTGATTTTTGGAAGTTTAATATTTGTCTCTATGGGAAGTAAGCAACAATTAATACTATTGGTGGATATGTTTTTAAACAGTAATGGTGGAAGAGAAAGTAAACGGAGAAGTACGGAGAAGACTGTTAGTGAAGAACAAAGGCGGAGACCGAATATATATAGTAGTACGTGTTAGGATAAGTCAAGTCAATTATATTGACCAGAGTATTACCGTCACACATGTTCATGTTACGTGTGTTATTTCCATTCTCTCTCTGTATAAAACTCTTCCTTTGTTTTCTGTCTCTGTAAAACAATAACACTGTTTCAATACAATACCTTTTGTTTCTCATAATTCTTCACATGGTATCATTCGGTTCGATCATTTTCGACATTAATCAACAATTTTTCTGATTTGTTTTCAATATATGTTCAATATCAATCATATATCCAACACCAAACTTCAATATATTTCTCAATATTTTTTTTTTCAAAACCCTAATTTCACCTGTTTTCTTTCATCAATCGGTTTTTTGGTTTGTGTACTTGATTAATATTTCATCTTCTCCTCCTTTCTTGACGATTCTTTGATCGATTTAAACTTTATCTTCATCGTCTATGCCTACACAAACCAGACAAATGTCAAATCAAACTCAGACTTTACCTAATTCTGCTGCTGTTGAATCTCTCTTTATTACATTACCTTTCAACAATATATCTAATTTTGTTTCCCACAAATTAGATTCTACAAATTTTCTGCTTTAGAGAGATCAATTCGAGTCGATCTTGATATCGAATGATTTATATAAATATGTTAATGGAGAAGTGAAAGAACCACCTGCTACAATTGTGTCTGATGGAGTAATGATTTCTAATCCTAGGAAGATGCTATGGAGAAAGATTGATCGCTTTGTTGTAAGTTGTCTAAAAGCTACTCTCACTCCAACTATCTCAGGTGATGTTCTTGGTCTTTCATCTGCTAGGGAGATCTGGAATTTTCTTGAAACAAGTTTCAGAAGTCAATGTATTGCTAGGAAAAGCTTATTACGTAATCAATTGCATAATCTGAAATGGGGTAATCATCCTATTCTTACCTATCTCCAATCAGTTAAGTCCATTGCTAATTCACTAGCTGCTATAGGAGAAAGAGTTAGTGAATCTGATCTTATGATATGTATCTTGAATGGGTTATGAAGAGATTATGAAAACTTTGTCATTTCTGCTTACAATAGGGAAGTTCCTTTTACTTTTGCTGAAATTAAGGCTAGACTATTGAATCATGAACAATGGATTAGTCAACAATATCATGATCAGTCAAGTCAATCTGATTCTCAAAATGCATCAGCTTTCTATGGTAGAAATATTTAGAATAGAAATGGTTTTGGTGTTAATAAGAATAAGCATAAAGGACCCAAGCCACAAGTTCAATTCAAGAAAAGTACTTCTCATATTGGTTCTGTTTTACATTCACATACTTCTGGTGATAACTCTAGTGATGGAAATAGAAGAAGTACTGCGGATTTTTCTCAGGTCGAATGTCTAAATTTGTAGAAAAACTGGTCACTATGCAAGCATATGCTTTTTTCAATATGCACCACCAAAGACAGTCTCTCCTACATCTAATGTACTACTTAAGTATAACAAGATACCTCAGTTGATCAACTACAACAAGATTTTTCTGGGTTTCAAGTGAAAGCTGCTTCAGTTTGTAATGATCCAAGTACTTCTACACATTGGTTGTCTGATTCATGGGATACAGCTGTTATGACTGGGAATTCTTCAACTCTACAAAGTACTTCTTTATACAATGGCAAAGAGAAAGTTGTCATGGGAAACAATGAGTTCTTACCTATCTCTTATACTGGTATTACAAATTTACAAACAACTGACACTAGGCTTACATTAAATAATGTTCTTTTAGTACATGAACCGAAACAAAATTTACTGTCAGTTGGTCGGTTTACTAAAGATAATTGGTGTTATTTTGTACTAATATCCTTTTGGATATGAGATTAGAAATATGCATGATGATATGCTTTGGCTCATGGAAATATAGTTAATAATCTCTATCCTATTGCTTATTTGCCAAATTAAATGTCTTTTACTTCTTGTGCCTTTGTCACATCCTTATCTGCTTCTTCAAATTTGTGGTATAGTCGTCTAGGTCATCCTTCTAAGAAAATTTTTAAACTTTAACAGTCTAATAATTAGATTGTTATTTCAAAAGGTAACTTTAATAATCTGTGTCATCCTTGCCAGTTAGCAAAAAGTTCTAAATTGCCTTTTTCCTCTTCAGGGTCTCATGCTTTATCTCCTTTATCCCTTATTCATTATGATGTTTGGGGCCCCTGCACCAGTTGATTCATTGGATGGTTCCCTATTACATTGTATTTGTTTATAACTTTAGCATATTTCATTGGATTTATCCAATGAAACTACAATCAAATGCAATACAATGTCATTGTAAAAACCTCACTGAAAATATGTTTTCCACAAAAAGTTCTTGCCACACCGATGGTGCCTCTCAACTAGTTAAAAGACCATTCAAATTTTTATAGATTCTGATGGTATTGTTTTATGTATTTCATGTCCCAAAACAACGGAACAAAATGGTTTGGCTGAGCGAAAACATCGCCACATAACCGAAATGGGTAATAGTCTTTTGATAACGGACTTCTTGTCCCAAGTCTTATTGGTATGATGCTTTTCTTACATTACCTATTTGATTAATCGAACTTCTTCTTCTGTTTTATCATTAAGGTCTCCATATCAAGTCTTGTTCAATCCGATCATGATCCCGATTTATCTACCCTTAAAGTGTTTGGTCTTTTTGTTTTCCATTTCTTGGTCATTCAGGCTTGATAAATTGTCTCCCAAATCAGTAAAGTGCATTTTTCTTGGGTATGGTTCTTTACATAAAGGATATAAATGTTTCAACCCTATATTAGGAAATTACATATCTCAAGACATGTTAAATTTGATGAATCTCATTTTTAATTTATATCTCCTATCACTTCACCTTCTGATTCATCTTCTGAGTCTATTATCATTCAATCTTCTACTGAATCACCTTATGAGTCCGTTCTCGTAGAATTTTCTTTAGTTTTACCATATGAATCAATTTCTAATTCAAATCAAATAGTCACTAGATCTTAGAGAGGTATAATTAAACCTAAACAGTTTCCTAATTTTGTTGTTAACTATTGTTCTCCTCATCCTATGCCTTATGCCTTTTCTTCTTTGTTAACTGATATTTCTGAGCCAAAAAAGTTTTAAATCTGCATCTAAGTGTCCTAAGTGGATGGCATCTATGAAAGAAGAAAATACTTTGCATTAATGGATAATGGCACTGGGAATATGTTTTACCTGAACCTCATATGAACATTCTAGGATGTAAATGGATCTATAAGGTGAAGTTGAATTCTAATGGGACTGTAAATAAATTTAAATCTAGATTATTTGCGCAAGGTTATAATCAACAAGAGGGTATTGACTAAACTGAGACATTCAGTCCAGTGGTTAAACCTGCAACTATAAAAGTTGTATTAACCCTTGCTGTCACACATCATTCGCATGTTCTTCAACTAGATGTTTCGAATGTGTTTCTTCATGGTTTCTCGAATAAATATATTTATATGAAACAGCCTCGAGTTTCATACATCCCGATTTTTCTTCTCATGTTTGCCATTTGAAGAAAAGCCTTTATGGTCTTAAGCAGGCTCCACGTGCATGGAGTGATAGGTTTAGTTCCTTCTTATTATCTTATGGATTTCAGAAGTCTGTCAGTGATAACTCCATGTTTGTTTTTGCTTCTTCTTCTGATATGATGGTACTCTTATTATATGTTGACGATATTATTTTGAATGGTAGTTCATCTAGTCTTCTTGACACCTTTGTTAAATCTCTGAGTGCTTTGCTATGAAGTTAATTACTTGGTGATTTGAAGTATTTTTTGGGCATTGAAGCTTCCAAAACTACTTCTGAATTTTTTCTTACACAGAATAAGTACACTACTAATTTGTTGTTCAGAGCAAAGATGTTAGACTCCAAACCATGTGACACATCAGTGATCAAATCAAATAGAGCTTCTATACATGATGGTGTGCTATTACAAGACCTGCTTGAATATAGAACTTTAGTTGGTAGACTTGATATCTCACTCTTACTAGACCGGATATTTGTTTTGGTGTCAATTATGTTTCGCAATTCATGCATGCCCCAACTGATGTACATATTATGTTAGTCAAGCGTATTTTGAGATATTTAAAAGTTACATTAGGCTGTGGTCTTTCCTTAAGGGATTGTGATATTCATTCTCTGAGAGCATATTCTGATTCTGATTGGGATGGATGCCCTGATACATGGAGATCCACCTCTGGTTATGCAGTTTTTATGGGATCTTCACTTGTTTCTTGGTCTTCGAATAAACAACCCACTATCTCTAGATCTTCAGCTGAGGCCGAATATAAATGCTTGATCATTGTTTCTTTGAGATCACAATGGTTATCTTATGTGATGTCGACTTACGTATATCTATTAATAATCCAGTCCCCTTGTATTGTGATAATAATAGCGCTATAACTTTAGCATATAATCCAGTTTTTCATGCTAGGACGAAGCATGTAGAGATTGATTTTCATACAATATGTGAATTGGTGGAGAATGGCTTCTTACAAGTTCAACATATTTCCAATGAGGAGCAGTTAGCTGATATCTTCACCAAAGGTCTTTGTTATCTGTTTTCTTAAGGTTGTTGTCTCGGTTCTTGGTCCGAGATCCTCCGTAGCCGGTGTTTCTCCCAATTTTTTTTTTTTTTTTTTTTTGTCGGTATGTTTCTTAGTGACAAGCTTTACTTGCTGACGATGTATCGGCTTGAGGGGGATGTTAGGATAAGTCAAGTCAATTGTATTGACTAGAGTATTCTTGTCACACATGTTCTGTTACGTGTGTTATTTTCCATTCTCTCTCGTATATAAAACCCTTCCTTTGTTTTCTGTCTCTGTAAGACAATATATAACACTGTTTCAATACAATACCTTTTGTTTCTTATAAGTCTTCACAGTATGTTGTTGGTGCAGGAGAGACATACTTGTATTCCTATTCGGGGTAAGATATTTGTTCAGTCACTTCAGTGGCTTTCAGAGTGGGCTTCTTGTAGGAAGTTTATCTATGTCTAATCTATAGCCTATTGGCTATAGTACTGGTTAGCTTGCAAAAAGAAAATGCTCTCAACTCAGATTTGTTAAGGCCCAAATGATGAGAATTACTGAATAGCCTTGTGGCCCTTGCACGAAAAAGGGAAAAAAAAAGTAAAAACTCTAAGATTTCAATTATGCCTCCATCAAACGTGAAACGTGTACCGTACCTTTTTTTATAAACCCACATTTGGGGGATACTCAAAAAGATAAAAAGAACATTACAAAGTAAGTTTAAAACCCTTATCCAAATAATTTTAGTAATGTCTAAATTACCCTTGAGTATTCCCAAGTGTGTTAAGATTAAATTTTAGATTTTGCTTTATCTTTTAGTGTTATGTTAGTAGAAGAAGAAGAAGGATTTTGGGAGATTTGAGTGATATGGGAGATTCTAGTGAGGAATTAGATGTTGGGGAATCCTCATCTCACCAAATTGAAGGTGTTTACATTGATTTTAATGACTCCCAATTGCAACCTTTTATAAAAAAGAAAACGTTCGTCCATGAAGAAACCCCAAATCAAACCCTAATTAAGGTGCTTATATTGACTTATGTGAATTTTGTATATTTGATTTTTGCATTTACAGAGTCACTATCGACATAGTATATATTGTGATGAAGACTTCCAAGTCGGCATTGTCTTCATCACGATACTATGCCGACATTTGATATTCTTCCAATATCCATTAACAGTCGTCATGGTCGAGTATGTAAAACAATGCCAACTCCTTGCTCCAAAGTCGGCATTGTTTGAATCTCCAACATCAATGCCAACTGTTGATGGATATTGAGCACAGACGTTCATCAAGAATCGACAGTGATGTCGTTGTCTTTCTATAATCTTACATCGAATTCAACACCGACTTATAAACCGGCACGTGTATTCAACCTAATTTTTATGCCGACAGAAGAATCGATGACTTCATCGTAAATATCTTTACCGACAGCTCAGTCGGCATTGAACCCATCATGCAATCAGTGCCTACAGAGACACTGTAACTGAAGAAGTTATGGAAAAAAAGAAGAAGAAGAGTCTGCAGTTGTGAAATTGAAGGGGATACCAAAGAGCAAATCATTTATGTTTTTTTAGTTTTTATCAAGATAAAGGGATGTATCAATATTTCATCATTAAAAATACCCCTTAATCAAAATCCAGCCCCATATAATCGTTAGTATCCCCCAAATTGTACAACTATTCCTAAATATGGGTTCTTTTTTTTAATCTGCAGAGATAGAAACAAAAAAGAAAAAGTTTAAAGAGGCCTCAAGTTTAAAATGACTAGTGATTGTGATTCATCATCATCCATAACCATTCCCTTCATCTTTAATATCTGAAATGATTCAGACTTAAAAGTTCATGTTTTACACTGTTGTAGATCATTTCTTCGGACCCCAGCGGAACTGTAGTTGTAGATTGTTGCTTCTTTTCTTTTCAGAGCAGAGAATATAATAAATATAAGTTCAGGTGCACTAATATCACATACATATTATTGGCACTCAGACAAACCACTTATAAAGCTATATGAACATTACCATGGTCAACTACATAAATACTCTTGGCGGTCCCAATTTGTTATCATGGGACAGATTAGAATCGTCAGTGATCTTCTGGGTTATGCATCTATGATACTGAACTATTTCTAGCACCTTCCCGGTCCAACAGTACAAAAGCTAGAAACTGACATTTTCTTAGCTTTATTTATCTTTTATTTATTTTTTTTGGATCGTCAAATATATTTTGTTAGCTTTGTGAATCATATTTATATAGTCAATTACCAAATGACTAAATTAATGGAGCTTACTTTTGAATTTTGATACATATGGAGAGAGACATCTAGATATATAGCTAGGTACCGGTGGGGGACATAAAGGAAAAAGCTTAAGCTAGTGCATGGACTTCAGTGTCTCTTTGCAAGATAGCTATCCTCCTCGTTTGAACTCATCAACTTAAAGAAAAATTAAAGGTTCTCAATCCGTATAACGTGACTTCACTATCATCTTAGACAATCAATATATATGCCTTGGTCAAAAAAGATGATGTATATATATGATCATCATTTTGCTGCATATGAATCATATATAAAACCACCATAGAGACAATATCAGAATAAAGATCAATTGATACACGAAAAGATACTAAGATCCATGCTTTAATTTCTTGTTCTAAGTAGCTAGTAGTAGGAGCCAGGGAATAATAGAGTACAAAGAACAACTTAGCTTTAATTCTTCTTTCCCAAAACAAAGAAAGTAAGATCAAAGCCAACGCAAAGAGAGCTAACTAGACGTTCGTACAGAACATGAGACAGAAAGAGAGAGATAAGAATATAGAGAAAAATATAGCATGAACAAATATATTCAACAACCCCGGCCACTTCATCGGCTTTCCGGATGCAATGGGAAGAGCTCTAGTGTTTTGTCTCCTTCTTCTTCCTCGGAAGACGAAGAAGTTGGCGATGGCGACCTATTTAACATGTTAACACTCTCCTGGAATCCCGTCTCACCCGCACCCCAACTTCGATATTTCCTCTTGTAGTAGTAGTTATTATCTTCCTCTGATCTTTCTACTCCTCCCTGCAATGCATATATAATTAATACTCGTACTAGTTATTACTTTAAATAATACCTAGTCATTCTTTCCACCATAATGTGCTTGCTAATGGACGGTTTCTCACACTTACATTAGTATCCATATTTATGCTAGTGACTGGTGGTGCTGGAGTCCTAGGAGAAGGAGTAAGACCGAGACTGCTTCGCTTCTGCTTCTGTCGTTCGCGAGCTTTATGGTTTTGAAACCAGTAGAACACATTCTTACCTTCGATCTTTCCATACTTACTGAGTTGATCAGTTATCTGTTCGATTTGTTGCGCATTAGGAGTACGCATCCCGCCCTTATAGAGCATTTCTAGTATGCCTATTTGTTCTTGTGTAGGGTTCCATCGTGTCCCCCCAGCTTGAGCTTCCACCTAATGATAATTAACATCAATCATAACAATTAAGTGAGAACTTAAGACCATATTGAACAACGGGTTAACTAACAACAAAAAAGTAGCTGAACCAACATGAAATTATTACCTGAATGGAATGTCTCTTTTCTTGATCAATAGAAGAACATGATCTTCTAGGACCACTATCGGCTCGAATGAAGCTCTTAATATCAAGAGATGAAGTAGTATTACTAGTAATGACACTACTACTGTCATGACTACCACTAGTAGGACTTGTAATGACTTTGGGTGCAAGAGGGCGAAGTCGTTTGCAACCTAAAGTGAGAGATGGTTCATGCTCCCAAAACCCGCGTGTGAGTTGATGCACCTTCATGTTGTTGTTGTTCTAGTTCGCAACTTCTCTGCTTCCTAAATAGGGGATGGATGATGAGGAAATTTTTTGATAGAGATTGCTGTGATTATATAGAGACTTGAGAGGGAGAGAGGGAGGAGGAGATAGTGAGTGAGGGCGAGAGGGTAAAATAATGTTGGGGTGGGAACTGAGGTGGAGCTTTATTTTGAAGAAAGAAAAAGAGAAAGACCAAATGATGAGGTGAGGTTGACTTAAGAGTTTAAGAGATGATGAATGGATGATATTCATAAATAAATTAATTGATGATAACAATTTATAAATGGAGAAGGTATTAAAAAAGGTAGAAATTTCTGCAAAAGTAAAAAGTCAAGAGGATTTGAGTTTGAGAGTGGATTTGGATTTTTGGTTGATGAAATTGGTGGTAATTTAGTGGAAAATTTGAAAATCATCTTTTTCTTTGTTGGGGCCGGTAATAGGCTTGCAATTTAGTGGATGGGTTTCACCAATTTGATGAAAAATAAGACCCCCATGTAATTGTTGATTTCACAAATGTGAATGAGGGAATAATCTCTCGTCCAGCATACCACAGGTCCACAGCAACATCAAAGGTATACACATTGGTTTTTTTAAGGAAACTAATTACAAATTAATTGGAAGCTAGGCTTTTGGTAGAGCAATCTTCCCATCATTCTTACACTTTGACAGAACACTTGCTGGTTCACGACATGTAATCTCACCATTTATCTCTTCCATTTTAAGCATTGATATAATGGACCTCCGATGGAAATTACACTAACCAACCAACAAAATGTGGATTTTCAAATTGGTATTGCAGAATCAGGGGTGTGCAAAAAGTCCGGAACCGCGGATTTCATCCGTATCCGTCCGCAAAAGTGCGGGTAAAACCCAATCCGCAAGATCTATGGACCGGACACGGGTGGGATTTTCAAATCCGCACTTTTAGTGGTTTGGTTGCGGTTGGACTTTGAAATCCATGAGACTCATCCGCACTGCCCAGGCAAGAAGAAAGATCAAGGAAACATCAACAAGACATAAAAACTCCAAGGTAAAAAGCTCCATGATCCACCTGAGATCGCATTATCCTTTATAAGGAAATGGCTACCAAAGCCGCAATATCCACAACAGTCACTTCTATTATCTCTTCTTCTAGGTCGGCTTTGCATTGTTTCAAACTCAAGGAAGCCTGTAATATGAATAGCCAAATTTTATTAACCAGCTTGTTGCAATAACGAGGCTTAAACTCTACATAAACAATCAAATAATTTCATAATTGTAGGATCGAGCAAGAGAGAGGAGAGCACACGCGAAAGCAAATAAAAGACTACATTGATAATCAAATTCGGTGTAAAATTCTTATGGCTCAATAGCCTACTTATAGTCTCACAAACTTGACGATCACTCAAAGCACTTTCCTAATAAAATCAAACTCTAAATAAAGCAGACTTCTAGAAACACAAAGAAACTCTAAACTTAGTAAAACTCTAAAACCGGCAACCTGCACAACTTGCTTCTCAAGTTAACTTGACTTCCAAATATGACACGCCGTGTCAACTTCTCTTGTTGATCCAAACTCGATCAGCGTCAACCGGCAGAGTTGATCCCAAACAAATCACCATATCTTGGTTTAACTTCCAACATCCTCCCTTAAACCAAGATATCATTCAACAAGAATTCCGTAACCCTCTTCTACTCCTCAAATTCTTCCATTAATCGACGTCAGCACGTCCTTGTGTTTTCTCATTTTTTATTCCTCTTCTTCCATTGATAAACGTTAACACGTTCTTTTCTTTTCTCATCTTCAACGATACCACCAACTAACCCTTACTCCTTGATACTCAATTATAGCTTATCCTAATTTCATGATCCACTGGAATTCCGTCAAACACCCACTTCGTACTACTATCATACCATAGCAACCATCACAAACTTCTTTTCTTCTTCATCTTCATCGCAGCGGAACACCATCCTTAACAAGTTAGAAACACTATTGTTGTGCTCAATTCAACTTGCTAACCAAACACAAATTTCACACTGGAATTGCTTTCACTTCTCTTCTCAAATCACACACTGGGATTGCTTCACTTCACGATCACACCCTTGTGACGTCTCTTTACTTCACTCTCTCATCACCACACTGGTGATTACTTCTCTTTCTTCACAACATTACTATTGTTTCTTCTTCTTGTTCCAGTTATGCTATTGTGGCAAAACCTTCACACTTCTTTGCTTTTCAAGATTCTCTCACAATCTTTCTCTTGTTACGCTTCTGCCACAAGCGTACTTCTTTACAAAGTTTGCCACACTTTGTAGGATGTCCAAGTTTCTGCCACAAACTCTTCAACCTTACTTCATGGTTTCCAACATGTTTGAGCTTAAACTACAACATGCCATCCTCCTTTAAGCTCAAACATATCCACCCAACATTCCTTGTCATTCTAAGTCTCTGAATCCGAACTCAATGCCATCAAACCGTACAGTCCTTCTCTCATTTCGCAATACCAACTTTGATCTCTTCTTTTTTATGATTTCGAATCCATGACCTGACCCTTCAAACAACCTCTCACCCAAAGCTTCTTTACCTTGTAAAATCCTTCAATGCTCTGCCACACAACAACCCTTTGTTTTCTGCACCGTTACTACAGACATCAACAAACTTGTTCTCCACGAACCAATCTGTCAGTCCACCTTCCTTTACTGCAATCTCCATTGTCAGCTTCAGTCCATCTTAATTCTCTACTAGTCACAACCAAACCCGAAAACACACAAGTAATCTTTGTATCTCATCATTGGCAGCAAACACCATCATCTCACTATACTATATGAGTAACTCCATTCTTCATCTTCCATACCATAACTCCAAATTCACACGGCCTTTATATATATACAAATTCTGAGCTTCTCCATCACTTCCATAAATCATCTCTAGGAACAAAAAATTTCCAAATATAGTCACCATCGAAAAACAAGCCACTTGCAACAAAAGTTTCCTGAAACTGGCACCTCCCAAAATATAATCCAGTTTCCTAATAAAAGTGGCACCTTCTAAGTTTCCTAAACGGCACCTTCCATATATTAACCAATCTTCACCAGCCTTCAATCACCATCCATATCTCCATCCTCCATCTCTATCTCATTAGCACTTTGCGCATCATCTTCATCGTTCATCACATCTTAATAATGGCAAAGATCGGCTCGGAAATCACAAAGAACCATCAATTCTTCTCGAATTCTTCTCGTTTTCAAACTCCACAGGCGCACAACTTATTGGTGAATACCCATCACAACAAACCACGGACCTCATTCATCAAACCGTAATTATTATATTTTTTATCTCGAACCACTTGTCCCTTTTGACCCCACGAACACAACCACTCTAGGTTTAGTCGGCAGTGAACGGAGACGCAACACATCTTTTTTTTTTTTTTATCCTTCACGAAAAACAAAGAACCATGAATTCTCTACCAAAAACAAAGAATTTCTTCAACTCTTTCTCCCTCTCCTCTCTCTTCCTCTCACCTTGCTCTGATATCATATGTAGGATCGAGCAAGAGAGATGACAGCACACGCGAAGCAAATAAAAGACTACATTGATAATCAAATTTGGTATACAATTCTTATGGCTCAATAGCCTACTTATAGTCTCACAAACTTGACGATCAATCAAAGCACTTTCTTAATAAAATCAAACTCTAAATAAAGCACACTTCTAGAAACACAAAGAAACTCTAAACTTAGTAAAACTCTAAAACCTAAGAACCTAAGACAACTTGCTTCTCAAGTTAACTTGACTTCCAAATATGACACGGCGTGTCAACTTCTCTTGTTGATCCAACTGCGTCAAGCTGCGAGTATTTGATCCCAAACCAAATCACCATATCTTAGTTTAACTTCCAACAAGAATGTATGTACTTGTGGTTGGTAGTCTAGGACCCTCGGGATCTGATGGGAGTTTTATTTTTTGAAAAGTATCTCGACGGGAGAATATCTTACATTGTTCTTATTCGAACAGCAAGGCGGGAGCGGCTCGTTGTGTTGCTTGGGGCCACCAAAGACTTGTTTCTCCGGCATGAACAAGATAAGCCGCTTATATAAGCTTTACTTCATGAACAGGGATAAAATAGCAGACGAATAAATATTTTTATTTTTTAAACTTAATCCGCGGTTAATCTGTGTATCCGGTTCGTATTATCCGTTGATCCGCGGTTGTCAAATTTGCGGGTGATTGGACCGGACACGGTTGGATTTTTCAAATCCGTAACTTTGACGGATTGGACGCGGGTGATCCCTAATCCGCGTCCGTCCGTCCGTTGCACATCCGCAGATCTGTCCTATTGCTTTTCCATGGGCTTCTTTGGCTCGCTAAATTTGCTTTATTTTCATAAAGGTTGAAAAGTGGGTGGATGAGAGGGAGTAAGTAGCTCTATAGCTGTGGAGTGGAGTGGAGATATCAGAAAAACAGAAGAGAGAGAAGTGAAAAAGATAGATTAGAATCATTAGATTCCACTACTCTAATCCCAAAAACACGAAGAATGAAAAATAGAACAATTTTTGCTTTTAGAGATACGGATGACGATGAATGCCGTCTTTAGTAGCAGTGAATGTTGGAAAAACCAAACAACCAAACAAAAATAAATCTATCTGAAATCAATGTATCTCTACCATGTTTCCTCTCCACTTCTCTGGTTCATATAATTCATACCACCACCTCATTTTGTGCACGTATATGGGATAAATCATAAATGGACAGAGTTGGTGGATATGAATCATATGATATGAAGCTCAATAGATAAAGCTTTCTAGTGCGTCTGCAAGAAGTGGAGTCTAAAATACATTCCTCACTGAAAGGGTCTACAAAAAAATGTTAGGTTAAGATGGTAGTATTAAAATCACTTGTTTGTTTACATTTTTGTCTTCTAGAAGTTTTTTCCATTTAAATATACTAACTAAATCAAAAATAAAATAAAATATACTAACTAAATATAGAATTTATGAAAAGCTTAGTTTTGAAAACAAAACATATAAATTGAGCGTGTTTTAGTTTTAGCTTTATTAAAAGTATGATTTGATGTTAAACATACTATTTGACAATTTCGCACCATTGGCTTCCATAATCTTATGGTCCTTACGAATAATCATCAAGTTTTTGCAGCTATTTACAAGTGATTTTGTCTTAAACTCTGATTATCTAAACCTTAAACTTGTGTGCAAGGAATTAGGACTTTTGCTATTGATCCAATTGTGAACAGATGTGAATTAGGACTGTTACTGTTGGTAATTCGGAATGGTAAATTTAAAGTATATTACTAATAAAACAATTCATCATCATCATGCAAATGACAAATATTTAAGATGTTGAGTAGTGTTGTTCTTTTGATCGACATCTCCATCTAATGACCAGACGAAATACCAAAATCTAAGCATCATCATCATCATCATCATCAGATATATTGCACTAAGTTACTAACTACTGACAATTCACTTATTCACATCTAAATGATCAAAACACAAATCTAAATGATCAAAACACAAACGAAACAAAATTAATGATACTAGCAATACACGTGCAATTCACTCGTTTAATATAAAGTGGAGAGGGAATGACAAACGAGATAGTACGTGAGGCCATCAATAATAATGTCAGTTTTTCAGCAAGTTCTCATGAGGATGAGCGCATTGAGTGGATATGGATCAGGTGACTGAATAAGGTGGGAATATAGTTCAAGAATCAAGACCAAATTGTTGACTGCAATCTTATTATGATCATGAGCATGCATCATGATATATAGTATCTTGTTCTTCGGTTCCCCACAAATTCTAATCCACAAAGGAAAAGAAACCCTAGTCCTATACATATTTATTCAATCATGCACCTAGTTATGGCGCATTACTCATTTTGTTCATGCACGTTTCTAGTAGCTGGTTAGGCAGTTAGTCCTTACTAGCTATTTGGTGAAATATTGGCAAATCAAGGACAGCCAGTGAACAAACTAGCTAGAATTGAAAGTCTACATTATGTCTTTCCAGGGGGCTAGAGGAGAAAAATGCTAGGAATTACCTTTGAAATTTGGTTGTTTTGGATGATTTTCAAATTTGAGGGTGGCTGGAGCACACCCAAGCAGCCACCCCCAATTCTGTCACTGAGGAGTGAGGATTGATGTATATGGATGTACACCGTACATCTTGAGCAAGTAATTCACGGAAATGATTAGCTTCCCGCGGGTTAGATCCCCATGCTATCCTGAAATGGGATTGTGAGAGGGAGGGATGGGTCCCACCCTTAACCCACCCCCTACAAAGTGGAAATTGAATTATTGTCCCTACTTCTAGTGGGCCTTCACAAATATCTCTAATAGACTTTATAAATGTCCCTGATGGCATAATTGAAATTTTCTTTAAAAATATAATTATCATATTTCCTTATATAGCCTTTCCTCTTACTTCGTTCTTCTCAATTGTGATAGCAGAAGAAAGAAAAAGAACTCATCTCCCTCACCACCATCTTCTCAATCGCCCCCATCACCACCAAGATTTCTATCTCCTCACCACAACCAGCACCACCACCACTGTTACGTCCGCCGCTAGTATCAAAAAAGCTACCACGATTTGTGTTCGATTTCAACTGATTTCAAGCCAGATCCAGAGATCGATTTGGTGGTTTCGAGTTGAGATTCAGATTTTGAGTGGACTTTGAGTTAAAGATTCATATTCGGTGATTTTGAGCTCGAGATTTGTTGATTTCGAACCAGTTAGTAGCAAGGTTTAAATCAGATCTGACGAGATGGGAGATTTGATTTAGGATTTGGGATCTGCTCAATTGGTTCAGATGGTTCGAATTGGTGTTAAAGCTTCAGAGCAAACAGTGGCGGTTGCTTCTATGGATTATAGATGGTGGTTTGATGGTTTTGTTGGTGGATCTGAAACTGCAGTTGGTGGAAGAATGGGTCTGTTGTGTATATTCACAATTAGATGAATGTTAGGGCAGTGACAAATGTTGATTTGAATGGTGTTGTAAATCCGTGTGTTGCAGCGGTGTTTGTTGCGGCTGAAATATATCAAGCAAAAGATGATGTTGGTGGCTACTGCAATGAAGGAGATGAAGATGTTGTTGTTTATGAAGATACATGTGATGATCAATTGTTGTTGTTTATATGTTTTTATGAGATCAATTGTTGTTGTTGACCCAATTTTTATGGGATCAACTACGGTTGTTGATTCATCTATTGGATCAACTCTTGTTGTTGACCCAATTTTTATGGATCAACTACTTGCTGTTGATCCATCTATTGGATCAACTCCTGTTGTTGACTCAATTTTTTATGGGATCAATTATTGTTGTTGATCCTTTCAACTCCTATTGTTGACAATATTTCCTTGGATAAGTATAATCATGCTTGTAGTTTAAATCATGCTTGTAGTTTAAATCATGTAAATTTCTTCCAATGTTGAACTTGTGGTGCGATGGTAGCATGACTGACTCTATATCAGATGATGCGTGTTCGACTCACGCCAAGTTCACTCCATTTACATGGATCAACTTTCATTGTTGATCCAATTTAGGGGATCAACAACCACTGTTTATCCCCTAAATTGGATCAACTTCTACTGTTGATCCTTTTTTTTTGGATCAACTACCGTTGTTCATCCCCTAAATTGGATCAACTTCTACTGTTGGTTCTATTTTTATTTGGATCAACTACTATTGTTGATACAAAAATATCTGGTGGCGGACGATTTGGCGGCGGTGGGCGACGGACTAGTGGTGGTGAAGTATCTTTGTTGGTGGTGTAATGGTGGTGGTGAAGGAGTGGTGGTGGAATATTAGTGGTGCTGACGGTTGGTAGGTGGTGGTTGTTGAACGGTGGTGGTGGAATGGTAGTTGAATGTTGGTGGTGGTGCTGCTAGTGGTGGTGGTGAGGAAGAAATTTGTTCCAATTTTAAAATAAAGAAAAATATTATATGGGTGAGAGTATTAATGTAATCTAATTTTAAATTGATAATGTTATTAAAAAGTAGGGACATATTTATTGTTGTATAAGGATATATTTATTGGGTGTCAAAGTAGGGACATATAAATAATG
Source organism: Papaver armeniacum (assembly GCA_023531295.1). Taxonomy (NCBI): domain Eukaryota; kingdom Viridiplantae; phylum Streptophyta; class Magnoliopsida; order Ranunculales; family Papaveraceae; genus Papaver; species Papaver armeniacum. The sequence continues at coordinate 48,602 of JAJJWW010019082.1, read as the reverse complement.
TATCCCAAACAAATCTGTCGGGTCAAGGGGCCCTGTTCTTCAGGTCATGCGATGGACCGCGGGAATCACCCCGCGGTCAGTGTATCATCCCCGAGTAATTCATGCTTTCATGTTAAAGGTGGCAGCTATTTGTTGCCTGATTAAGAGGTTGGGACCAGTGGGTAGGTACTGAATTTGCTCAAATTAGCTAGAAACTGGTCTTCCGCCAAGTGATGACCCAGCTGACCGCTATTTAACCAATCTGTTCACATTACATGCACGGGTGGAACGGGAATGCATGTCTGTTGTCTGTTGCATGGCTGCAATTCAACGGCTGATTTTGGAAGTACACACACCAAATAGTGTTTGGTTTTTTCTGCCATCTAAAGATTTTTATCAACTGAGTTCAAACTACACAGGTCAAATATTATTTTTTTTGTACACAGAAAAACGCACTAGGGTCGGATGCATTTCAAAATCCTTCGTTATTGTTGCTTCTCAACAGTCGGCTTGCTTAGGTTTAGTATGTTAGGAAAAGAGTTGGACTGTTTGTTGTTGTTTTTCATCAGCAAGCTAGGGTTTGGATTATTATTCTATATTTCCTTTTCTCGTCGGTCAAAAATAAAGCTAAGGCAGTAATTATGAGAGGGAAATGGGAAATGAATGTATTGTGAATCCCACTCAGTGGAACCAACGGTGGGAACCATCATTAGTTATTGGAGAAGACATTGCCATCATTTGCACGTGTTTATGCACTAACCAAGCAAAGTAGAGAAAAAAAAAGAATACTACTACTATGGCTTAATAAAAAAGGTAGAATGAAGCCTATATCATTTGATTGGTATTCATTGGTGGTGTTGTTGCTTCATCACTAATTCTCGGTTCTATTGTTTTAATACTTGAGATATAGAGATTAGGATAAAAGATACGTCGACCAAAATGCACCACAAGGAAAGAGGCAATCTGATTTGCATGCACTAACTTCTTGTTATTATTATTAATTTTTTCTTTTAGACTTTCTTATTCTCATTTTAAATTCTATGATTAAAGACTGATTTTAAGTTGAGAGTGATGATTAGAATCGGTTGGAAATACATACCAGGCCACCAGCAGCAGTTACATGGGTCTTACGTAGAAGAGGAATCATAGAATCTCTGAGAATAAACATTACTTTGAAATGACCAATAAACATTACAATGAGCATCTGTGGCAGGAACTCAACTAGCTATTATTAATATTTCTATCGTTCAGTTCTTAAATGGGAATGTTTATGTGATTTTTTATTTAGTTGCAACTTTGTACCTCTGGTAGACATTGTACACTCTTTACTCATCTATCGTTCTTTTTCAAATAAAAAAGAAAAAAAATCTTTTCATACTCGGGTCATCCTACGATACCGATCTCCTCACCTCCTCATGACTAGTAGTCAACAAACAGTGAACAGAAAGACAAGTTTTTCTTTGTTGAAAAGATAGAGCAAATAAATATAGATGAGTTTTGAAAGCCAGATGGCAAGTAAAACAGTTGCCTCGATCATTTGCCTTTGGTTGAAATTTGTCCATACTCGGCTTTAATGCTCATAACTCATGTAGTTTGCATGCAAAATTTGACCGTATTTTTTTGTTCTCAGGTCAGAAAATGGCGCGACAAAAATCATTACAAATTTTGGTATGAAAAATCAGGATTATCTTATATCTTTTAAGCTTTTTAGTTTAATTTAGTCATCTCTAAAGAGAACTATCTATCAGAAATCCGTCCAGAATTAACAAATTTTCTCCTTGTAACTTATATTTACATGTAGTATCATCAAGCTTATTTGGTAATCTCATTCTTGAAAATAAGTACAGTACAGTACGGTTGTGCGGCCGGAACTGTGAGGGGGTTAGAGACTAATGTATTCAGTTCCATATATATAAATATTTCCATATATATGTAAATATATAGTTGTTGTTGTTCTTTGTCAACTACACAAACTTTTAAACATGGGAAATTGGTGGACAGGTATGTATATAAAATCTGACAAATCCTCTATTCTTTCTAGCTTAACTTGGAAATTGGTGGAGGATGATACTTTAGTTTATTATGGGGTGGCTTAAATTAAGGCTAAAGTAAAATTTAAAAGGTGATGTGTTTTGTAACATCATTGACATTTATTCTCTTAGGAAGAAGAAGAAGAAGCAAGAATAGCTTTTCTAATTTTCTAACTTTATGTTTCTAAATAAAGCTAACAACTTTAGATGATTAACAAGGAATTTTCTTGCGATTTGGTTGAAGAATAATATTTTTAAGATTAGTGCAGTAAAAAAGATCACATGAATGCGCGTGGTGTGGTGAATAAATTGTCATATCAATGTTAGGGTAAAGTTAGTCACTGCTTCACAAGTGTGTTGTTTGTTCAGGAAAAAAGAGATTTTGTTGGGTGTAATGGATGCCAGTTATCTGTATAAATATATACTATGTATATAAAGGATCAAAGTTTGAAGTGATGGCACTAAAAGTAGTGAGTGAGCTGATAATTCATTCCATGGAGTTGTTTTGTTTGAACATTTTTAGATTTTTCTTGTACTCTTTTTTCCTTCTAGTTTTACCATATATTGGTCTAATAATTTCCAGTTAATTAAGCGCTTTGTCTGTCAAAAGTTAAAATTTAGAAGTTGAATCCTTTGTTTTGTTGCAAGGTGAAAGTTGCTTTACTTGAAAAATTAGTCTTTTAACCCTACATATTTTATACTGACAGTTTATAAAGCATCTACAATGGAATTCATGGTTTCTCTGGGACTTGGAAGGAAGAATGTGCGCAGTACAGTAAATTGTTAGGTTCTAAAACTAGGGCAATTGATGGTTTGTCAATGCAAAAAAGATTGTCAAGCTAGCTGGACCTAGACAACTTTAACCAGTGGAGGGGAAAGAAATTTCCCTGAAACAATTATAAAGTCCGGCCCCCAGACCACTAGAGTTTTATAGATGGATTCAAAAATCTGGAAATGGGACCTCTGAACTTCATATTACATTATCGGCATTGACTTGCCGGACGTCATTCCTTAATTCTTTTGCCAACTGAACCCTTCAGCTGTAAACCATCTGGAAAGCTAGAGTTTAAATAGCTCTCCTGTGCGCTACGTGAGTTCGACTGCACGTCTGCACCATTCATCCAATCTTGCTTTATGACTGAGGTTATTTTTCATGAGCGCAGCAGTGCACAAACATGTGCTATATGTTTAAAGGTTTGCACAAATGTTCCTACTTCCTGGTACAAGGAAAACGGAGGAGGGTTTATATGCAAGTGGCCGTAGAGTGCGACAGTAAATGTAGTGAAACTCAATCAGGTAATGCTTACTATCATGTATCATGTAGACTCATATTATTAGAGCTATCTTTGACTGATCGTGGACTCATTTGAACCATGCATATACTAAATACTATTAAGCGCCACTTTTACGATCATAGGGAATGAATGATTATTCATTTTTAATCATCATCATTTAATCATAAATCTATTCATTCATGTACTAATAATAATGAACGAAACCTTGTAGTTAAAGTAATGCCCTACTTTTAAAAGTTAGAAAAGAATAGATAATCAACCAACAAAACAGCATTTTTCTTCTTTTGGGCGAATACTAAGTTACTATTAAGCAAGTAAAAAAGATCCTTGATTTAAGTCAACTGAGTTTGACTGCAGTAGATGGTAATCCAACTTTTGATCACTGGTAATGCCGCCCAACATGTTTAACCAAAAATATCGTTGCAGCTGAAGTCATTTCAAAGCATATGCGGCGATTTCATTTGTACAATGTTTGATTTTCATGGTCTCCAATCTCTTTCTTTTTCACATGTTCGTTGTACTCTTGATCGATGCAATGTTTTTTACATGCCTATCGCAATCGCCATCTCCGGCATTGTCCCTACAACAGCCATCATAATCATCACCATCACAATGGAAACTGACGTTACCGTCAACGAGACTGCCCGGCCTACTTAGGATTCGAATTTTAAAACCCTAGTGAACCTAGTCACCTAGTAAGGAAAAGAAAAGCAAGAAAACAAAGAGAAAAGGGCTCTTAGATAAGGAACAAAAGAAAAGAAAAGGTTGTATACTTTTGTAGGTGGGGAATTAAGCTTTTCTTAATTTGCAAGTGAGAATTGGAAGGACGTCTATGAACTGGTGAAAGGAAAGGAGGCCTGGCCTATTGTTTTGAGTATGGGATGGATTAAGACAGACTACTACCAGAAAAGCTTTCTTCTCTAATTTTAGAACTCTCTTTTATGTTTCTTTCAAACTACTTTAAGCTATACAAAACGGATATGTGAACCAAAATTTGATTTGTCAGCGACAAATAGAATTTACTTAAAGTTATTTCTTAACAAATATCATCATCTAAGCACTGGTGTAAACACACAACAAAAACATATCATTTCCCGATCGGTCGACTAACGTAGTCGATCGGCCCTTCACTTGCATGGAATTCATTAATGATTAATGAGCATAGCCAAATAGCTATTACGCGTAACTTAGGGTCAGGAATCTTGGAGGCTTGAGTGTGAATTAAGACTGGGATATGCGTTGTGCCAACTAATTTGGCCTAAAGAATCTGATTTGATTGAGCAAATGATGTGTTTCTTGGACGTTTTTACCTTATTTTGTTGACCATCATCATGGACAACTACTGAAATGATTCATGAATCTACAGTTTTGGATGGTGGCAATAGTTTGACGATCATGTTTCGGCGTCCCACCACAAGATAGGGCAATCTGCTTTCATTTGATTATATATATATATATATATATATATATCATGTAGGTGACTAACTACCGTAAATCCATGATAATTATACTATTACTCAATTATGGTTCATGACATGTCATGGATCTATATCATGCATGTCAAATTCTTGTACACCTATACTGGGGGCAAGGATATCTGAACTAGATTGTCCTTCTCCCGTCCTTTTGCGCATTTGTGAAAAATTCAGATAGCTAGTTAATGAATGTCTACAACTAGGTGTCTTGTTTGGTCTCTTCAATATTGGGCCGAGGCAATGGGTGTGTAATGATGACAGGCTAGAAAATCAAGTTTTCCTGTGTTAGGGCCTAAATGTCCAAAGTTACGCCAGCGACATGCAATTCAATCTTTTTTTTTTTTTTTTTTTTTGATACGCGAAAGCCGGACCTATGCCCCTACCCAAACCCAGCCAGTTGGACTGGCCCCACTGCTAGACCCAACATCGCTAAACCCACTATACAACTAATCTATTACAAACCTTTGATGAGATACCACCGAGTTATGCTCTTGGACCCATCTATTCATTTTCTTTAATTTTAGATTTTTGGAGGAAATATATCATCTTACTCCCAACCTCTATATAATAGATGCTCGTCGAGCATAACTCTGATTTTGCACCCCAGTAAGAGCAAGTCTTATGGTGGAAGAGTTCCATCTTCCACGCCACCTCAGCATTTGGAATTGTGGATGGAAGTGCTAGTGTAGTGGTGGAACAACAGAAACGCTAATCAAAATAGTATTTTACGCTAATCAGAATAGCGTTAGAAAAACGTTATTCAGAATAGCGCTTTCTTTCTCAGCCATTAGATTTTCAAGGGCTCGTTTTAAATTCTACGGATAAAAAGAAAGCGCTATTCTGAATAGCGTTTTACGCTAATCAGATTAGCGTTGGGCGCTATTTTATTGGCGTTTTCCGTCTTCTAGCGCTCTATTCTCGAATAGCGTTTTCGCTAATGTCGATTAGCGCTTCCATGGATTCGAGGACCATCCCACGAAATCATGGAACATGGCTTGGAAAAATTGTAGAAGACCCCAACTTGGAAGCCATTAGACTTGACATTCCACAGTTTTCCACACTTGGAATAACTTAGATTCCACCATAAGACTTGCTCTAACTAATCAAAAGTTAACGAAAGATTAGCGTATGGCTTCAAATAGGGTACCAATTTATTTCGGTGTACCAAAATCTACAAAGTGATGATCCAGCTAAACCAATGTGGTTGTTGACCCGTTTGTATGGTACCCCATATCCTCAATTTAGATCAGCTCAGTGTAACTTCATTCATAAATTAGGAAAAGATAATCCTGACCTCCTCTGGATTGTGCTCGGTGATTTAAACATTACTCTTAACCTAGATGATAGAATTGGCGACATTGCATCTCCATCTCTATCTCAAAATATTGCGCAATTCAAGATTTACGATGCAAATTTAAGTGATTTGGAATTCCATGATAATCCATTTCACTTGGTCTAATAATAAACACGGACAGTGGAAATTAAGTCAAGACTTGAGTCACTTCACAAAGCCTTAGTTAGCTCATAATGGATGGTTCAATTCCCCACTCTCGCATCATCCATCTTCCTCAAATTTGGTCGATTACTATCCTCTTTTCTTTGAATCTCACTGCAGTTTCTACAATTAAAATTAAGTATTGGAAATTCATTGAAGTATGGATAAGAGATAAGTCTTTCTTCTTATTTTCTCATCTTCAACTCTTCTTGTAATTTCTTTTTCCTTGTTTATTAGAGCAATGCTTGGTCGAACTCATAAGTTTTTCTATCTCAAGCTTATTGTCAATGTTAGATGCACGAAACTATATCTTGATGCCTAGTCTATTAAAGTCAAGTGTCAGACTAGGATTATAGTATGATAGTTGAGTATTAGACATCACCGAATAACCCTCATGATTGAATAAGATCAAATGAAGGCATTTGAAGAACTTTACAAACAAAGAGTATGTGAAGACTAAACCATCCTATTTACTCACACGAAATTTACAATTATATCTTATGAGACCATGTCGTATGATTTTAGTAGATTTTATTTTGTAACGTAGAAATTTCGAGTCAAGCTTATCTTGATAAATATCTAGAAATATGATTCAAGGAATGGATGTTCTAGATCCTTGACAATCTTGGTTAAGGAATGGATGTTCAAGTTGATCATTTGGAAATTTCCCAAGCAATGATATCATTATCTATGTCGATTGGGAATGTTTCAAACTGTTTAAAGAGATTTTTGAACTATAAATTCAGAAACATGGTAGGTAAGAATACCCGTACGCCTATCCTAGTGATCCGAGTTCGGGGAATATGGGAGGTCGCGTACCTTAAGGCTTGAGTTCGTGAATAAGAGGGAGGTAAGCATACCTAGTACGCGTACCCCAAGGGCCTGAGTTTTTGAACGACTAAGGCTACACATACCCAATCGCGTACCTCAACATCCCGAGTTCACAACCGGTCTATAGGTATGCGTATCCCTACACATACCTACCTAATATCGAACTAAGCGAGATAACCATAAACTATTTTACAAATATGTTTGGCATTACTACAACTCTCATAAACACTTCTAAGACAATTATAAATACGTTTGGCATTACTAAAACTCTCATAAACATTTCTAAGACAACTTTGTTCAATAAATCACTTCGTGTTTTTGAATCATGGATTAATTAAGTCTTGAGTGTTAACGAACACGATTTATGCTTGTAAGTTCATAAGGCATATTTGCCACGAACTGAAAACGAGGGGTACCAAGTACACCACCAACTTTTTTCGTTCGCGCAACTTGTATGGACAAAACCTGAAATAGTAATAAGTAAACTAACTAAATGATCCTTGAAAATATGTATATAAATTTTATATCCCTAACCTCTTACGTGACGGACGGGAAAATTACGCCTTTGGCCGTTGCAGTGTCGTATCTCCTCAAATGCGTCATGATGAAGCTACGATCAGGCCTTGTAAAAGCTAGGCAAATGCACGTCCATTTGCCCTTGCAAGCATGCTCGTGGAGCATGACGCAGCCTAACTCTAGCTTCCACACCGTTCCAACTTACCCTTGTCCCGCAAAAGGGTTCACGATGCCATAAGGCCAATGCCAATGCATTTTCATCGTCTCTGGCTTTGCTTTACGTAGGGAATTCATCACCGACCTTTACGTAGGGAATTCATCACTGAATTCCCTAGGTAAAGGCAAAGCCAGAGACGCATGAAAAATGCATTGGCATTGGCCTTATGGCCGTAAACCCTTTTGCGGGACAAGGGTATAGTTGGAACAAACGATGGAAGCTGTTAGCCGCTCATGCTCCACGAGCATGCTTGCAAGGGCAAATGGACGTGCATTTGCCTAGCTTTAAAGGCCCGGATCGTAGCTTCATCATGACGACGGGGAGATTACTCTTCATGGGGCAACGCGCCAAAGGCGTAATTTTCCGGTCCTCCGCGTATGGTATCGTAGCAAGTTCCAAAAACTCTAGGGACTTGTGCGGAGTGGACTCATTGGCATGAGTGTTTTCCTTGATGGAAACATAAAGTTGGAGAGTAGGCCAACTTTTGCGCGGAAGAGTTTGTAAATGCTTTGCCGGTTACTATGAGAATCGAGTTGAGCTTGTTCAAGTCTTTGTGAGATTGCTGGCCTAAGTGGCACCCCACTTACGAGTGGATATCCGGAAGACCGTGCGGGACGGTGGGTAGACAATGGGACTGATCATCCCCACACGTTGGCACCGGCCAAGGGTGTGCGTTGTCGCCCGGCTGGCATCCCACTTACGAGTGGCAACTGCGGATGACCCGTCGGGGACGGTGGGCAACGGATCTTTTGATCCACACAAGACCGTGCTAAAATTTTGTCATTTTGATGACATCTTTCAACTTGTGAACCTTAGGGACTTCGAGTGCGTAGTATGGGATGCGCATTCGGGATACAGGTCGAGATATCCTCTTGGCACCGGCCAATTGCGATTCTTGGTTTAGTTGTGGGCACTTTTGGATCCCCGGCGGGTGGTATGGGACATGTGCTCAGGAAGATCTAAATTGTTGTTCATGACAACTTGAAGAAACCCGTGATTTAAAGCATCTGTATGGGACTTTTGCTCATGAATCCAACTCGAAGAGATTGTCCACAATAGCTTTGGTTTTGAATTTGAGGACGAAATTCTTTGAAGAATGTGATAATGTAACACCCGTGTTTTAGCATGGCACATGCTAAAAGATGCGCCATTTGCTTGTGATGAAGCTTCATCCAAAGCTTCCGAGCGTGAAAAAGGTGGATTGGCTTAAGGCCAATACCGCCCCAAAAATGGCGCATTATGCTTGGCATTTGGCCAAGGGCCAATGTTGCATCATCATGATGCATTAAGCGATTGGGTAGGTGGGCTCGATCTTACAAAATAAATCATTGTGCAATAAATGAAACAAGTCGAGAAGACCGGGTGGGTGCGCAATCATTGTACGCAATCGTTGTGTGTAATCATTGTGCAACGACGAACAAGTGGTGCACAATCATTGTGCATAGACGGAACGAGTGGTGCACAATCATTGTGCAACGAACGGAGACTCGACAATCATTGCGGTCATTCGAAATTCATGGCAACGGCCATGAATAGTGAAGCATGTCAATATGCTCCCTTTTCATACTTGTAGAAATTCCATTAAGACATATATAGGGAAGGGTAGTTGGTTGAAGGTGCATATGACTATGTACCAAGTAAGCTTCATAACTTAGCCGGAAGATTATAAATGATGCCTAAGGCTCATTTATAGTTGCGTAGCCTTTCGAAGAGGGTATTTGATGCGTTGACATCACTATGCCACAGCTGACCCGATGATGCATAATCATTATGCATCTTGGCGGAATGGCCTATACGGACCGGTCATTACCGTTTTTGCTAGGCCACAGCCTTGCAAACGATTTGTTTTAAGTTTCCGTCCTTCAAGGATGAACTACGGTGCATGCTTGATCCCTTTAGAGTAGGGAAGGGTACGTGGCAGCCGCAATGAGTTGCAAGATTGGTCCGAAAGACGTTGGCCCCTCATATCATCTAAGCTCGGTAGCTCGACGCAAGAGATGATTGTGGCCAGACTTGATGAGGCTTAGTTGCATGCCGATGAAGTGGATGCTCATACTTCCTATCAAGCTATAAAGAGTTGGTAAGAAAGCTAACTTAGAAAATGGCAAGGGCTTGATGGTGCGGCCTACGCCAAAGTCCAAGGCTTATGCCTGGACAATGACGGATGCTCACTAGCTAGGGATTCAATGATGAATTCCCTATGTAAAGGCAAAGCCGTAGATGCATGAAAAATGCATTGGCATTGGCCTTATGGCCGTAAACCCTTTTCTTTGGGACAAGGGTAAGTTGGAACGGTGTGGAAGCTAAGTTAGCTGCGTCATGCTCCATGAGCATGCTTGCAAGGGAAAATGGACGTGCATTTGCCTAGCCCTAAGGCCCGGATCGTAGCTTCATCATCATGGCGCATCGGGGAAGTTGCGGCCTGCGGGGCAACGCGCCAAAGGCGTAATTTTCCGGTCCGTCACATCTTCTCTATCAGTATGTATATAGAAAAGAGTCTGCAAACCTGATTGTTAAGAAGAGCACTTGGACGATCTCAAAATCAATATCCAAAATCAATTTAGTGGTATCCAAATAAGCCAATCAGAATTACGCCAACTAATTTAACTTGTTATCCATATTTCAAGATACTAATTTTATAAGAAACGAGTCTCGTAATCGATCAAAATTTGATGGACGTATCTACTAAGATTGAATACGTACAACTTGCGTAAATCCAATTATAAAGATAAACAATATAATGCGGAAAAAAACACAAGATACCGTAAGTTTTGTTAACGAAGAAACTACAATAGCGTAAAACCCCTGGACCTCGTCCGATTTGAACATCAAACTGTATTAAGCCATTATATACACTAGACTACTATCAAATTTCATATTGAAATGCAGTTGAGACCGAATTCACCCTCCAAGCAATTCGATTCTGATGCGTGATCCTTACGTCTCTTGAACCTCGCAAGGCCCTACGCAATTTATTCTCTTAGATGACGTCCTTACATCCTAAGAGTTTCTTCAACCCTAAGTGAAGACTTTTGATACCAATCCGTCTCTAACAGATACGCCTATTTGATTTGATTCTTTAGATCAAAAATCTAGGTGAGGAAATATGTTTGCAATAGAAAAATCTAGCAAACCTCACAAATCCAGAACTTACGACTTAGAGAAGAGCAGCCTAGATTCTTAACCACCTCTCAAGAACAATCTTCAAAAGATAAATTAAGATTAGTTTTTATATATCTATCTTGAGGAATCACAAAGTCTGAGACGAAAAGAATGCGATTACTATCTATCTTGCCTGAAAGATACTACGAAAATCTCGATAACAGAATAGGAAGATCGGGATTCACGAACTATCAAGGTAAAGATAGTCATACCCGGCTTCACAAATTCCCAAAGCGTAGTCTTTTAATCGTAGACCTAATTATGTTTTTCAGACGAAACCTAGGTCTATAGAGGACAACTCTAGAATCAACTAGGACACAAAGTGTCAGACATTGATTTTCCTAGTTGAAAGAGCATCTATTTATATAGTTTTCAAAGACCAGAGGTTGTTAAGAATTCAATCTAAGATAACTTGAGAATCAAGCAAACACTTTTAGGTCTTGAAAATACAATAGAAGAAAATACACTGGAACCGGTTATGGAACCGTGTATAATGACTATTCGGTTTGGCAAGTATGCCAAAGAACCAAATTTGTCGAAATCGGTCTCCTCGGCCGAGTAAGGGGCAAGTACTCGCTACCAGGTAAATGAACGATGTGATTTCTGAGTCCACGGTCATTCCGATGAACAACGATTAAGTCGGCCGATTAGAACGATTTTGGCGAGTACTCGCCGAATAATTGGCCGAGGAAAATGAGTATTATATATAAATCGGACGAGTACTAGGCATAGGTCATGACTCATGAGTATTATATATAAATTTCCAATAAATAGGTTCCGAGTATGAGCCGAGTTTTGGAGATTTTCAAGTCCGAGCTCATCGCTCCTCGCTACAAGGTACCTACCGAGTAGGACGGAGGAACGTTTTCGATTACTTTGCAAAGAATTAAAAGAAATTTAATGTTCATTTAAACACCTAATAAGAATTTAATCATGATGCAAACACATAAGTAATTGAGTGATCCATAAAGTCTTAAAAGTGTTTGAGAGAGTTCTAGCAATGCTAAACATATTTAAAAATAAGTCTTTGAGCATCTGCTAAAATCTACTTGGATGGTTGGTAAAACGGTTCGTGTACCATAAGGCTTGTTCACGAGTCGGGGAGAAAAGGTTCGTGAACCTGGTTCGCCAACACTATAGGGATACCGAAATTAGTTGACCACGGTTCGTGAACCGGTTCGCCAACTGCTAGATTATAATACCAACTTCAAAATTCAGTTCACAACGGTTCATGAACCGGGTTAGTGACTGTGTTCCCAACTGAACTCACGTCTTGCGAACCGGTTCGCCAACCTTCTTGTATTTAAAACTCGATTTCTATGGTTTCGAATGATTCGCCAACTTACCATGAGCAGAGATAGTTCAATATTTCTCTCTTATAATGTTTGAAACATTCCCACGTGATAAAATCACTTGCATGGGTAATTTTCAATTGATCCACAAATCAATTCAAACAATAACTTGCTTAGAACTAATTTTTTTAAGGATCGTTGAACATACCGCTAAAGTCATATATCATGATTTTTAAAAAGACAAGCTTGACTCAAAACTCCTTATTTGTAAATCTACTAGAAATCATAACGACATCATCTCAACGGATAGAATGGTAAGATAGTGAGTAAAATAAAATGGTTCAATTCACATACCCGATACGTAAGTTCTCCAAATGTCCTTGTCGATCTTCAGTCTTCGAGGTTGATGTTTGATACTCGACTGCCAAATTCTAACCTAGTCCGAGATTTGACTTAGTAGATTAGAAATCGAGATATAATTTTTATCATCTAACATTAACAACAAGCTTGAGATAGCAAAACTTATGGGTTCTAACGAGCATTTTTCTAACACGAACTATCACTGTAAATGGTTCCAGTACTCTGGACCAAAGTGTATATTCTTCTGTGTGATTTCAATGCGACTTTCTCACATGCTTACATGAATTCCTAAAAAGAATTATTCTAAACTGAGAAAGTGTTTGCTTGAATCTCAAGTTATCTTATCTTGAATTCAAAGCTACCTAAAGCCTTGAAATTCTATAAATAGAAAGACTCATGCATTAAGACTCCTCAATCCCTGACACTGCTGTGTCCTAGTTGGTTGCTAGAGTCTTCCTTTATTAACATAGGTTTTCTCTGTGAAGCATAATTAGCTTTACGACTTAAAGACTGTACTTAGGGATTCATCAAGCTAGGTGTTTTATCTGATAGTTCGTGATGAAAATGTGGGGGTACCAAAATACAAGACCAAATTTTTCTTAGGCAACATGTATGGACTAAACTCAATTACAATTATGAGAGTTACAACTTAATGAATCTCAATCAGGAATTATAAGAAGAGCTTATTTCTATTTATCCCACAACCAATATAAACAAAGACAAGTCCGTGAACTCGATTATTCCGTGAGAGTACTTGGACGATTCCAAAGATCAATATCCAAGATCAATCAAGTCGTATCCAACAAACAAGGATGGATATATCTACTTTGATTGATTTACGTACAACCTGTGATATTTAATTTTTAAATATAAACAATATCATGCGGAAAAAGAAATAACACAGACACCAGAAATTTTGTTAACGAGAAAACCGCAAATGCAGAAAAACCCCGAGACCTTGTCCAGATTTGAACACCAAACTGTATTAAGCCGCTACATACACTAGCCTACTATCAAAACTTCGGACTAGAATGTAGTTGAGACCCAATCTACCGTCACAGCGATTTAGTTACAGTCGCGCTCCTTACGCATCTTAAATCCCAGCAGGACTCCGCGCAATTGATTCCCTTAGCTGACGTCCTTTACATCCTAAGAGTTGCTTCAACTCGATTGAAGATTTTAAAGTAATCTGCATCCCACAGATAAACCTATATGCGATCTCCGTTCTGATCAAAGATCAAGGTGAGATAGGAAATCGATTGCAATAGACAAAGTCTAACAAACCTCAAAATCCGGTCTTATGACTCCAGAAGAGCAGCCTAGATATTTTTCACCGGGTAGATACTCGTGGATCACAAAGTGTGAGACGAAGAAACATTGTGATTTCTATATATCTTTACTGTTGGAGCAAGGCTCAACAATCAAATCAAGATCAGGATACACGAACTATCAAGATAAAGATAGTTGGACCTGGCTTCACGAATCCCTAGGTGAATTCTTTTTAGTCGCTAAACCTAAAAAGTTTTAAAAAAGAGGACGACTCTAGTTTACAACTAGGACACACAAGAATAGCGTCAGGGATTCAAAGATCCCAGTTGTTAGAGGTTCTCATTATATAGACTTTCAAGATCAAGGTTGCTTTGGATATAAGCTATGGTAGCTTTGGAATCAAGCAATCAATATCACCGTTAGATGAAAAACTTGACTTGAGATTAACATAACAGAATATACACTCTTGGTAGGATGAACCATAACCGAACCATATATAATGACTTGTTCTTAAAAGGTTAGAGAAACTAACCAGTCGAACGATAAGCTTAACAATTTTCATATAACACTTTAAGACTTTAATCTTGAGTCACACTTGTGATCAAACATGTCTAGATAGTGTTTTTAGAGAGTTGTTCAAATGCCGACTATCTCATAGAAATAATTCTGATGCATCCGAGAATATTCGACACGGTAAGTACATGTACTGTATTCCTGCTCGTGACTATTTTTGTCATGGTACATGTACCGGTTTTGTATCTTTACAGAGCACTTTAACTGGTCGAACTCGCAAGTGTTGCTATCTCAAGCTTGTTTGTCAAGTTTAGTGATCAAAACTATAAGTCTTGATTTCTAGTCTACTTATAGTTATGTCTCGGACTAGGATAGAATGTGTAGTTGAGCTTTAAACTTCACGACGTTCATCAATTAAAGACGAAGAACTACTAAGGGGAGCTTGTGGAACTTCATCAACAAAAGGTATGTGGAGACTGAAACTCATCTATCACTCGGAAGTCTATTTCTACTCTATCTCCTATTTGAGACAAAAGTCATATAGCTATATAGACTTTAATTTATACACATTTGATATTTCGAGCTGAGTTTAACTCGCTTACATATTTCTCGAAATATGTGTTGGTAAGTTTTCGCTTTAACCAAGTTCATCTTATATTCTTGACAAAAGTCAAAAGATGGTCATGTGAAATTGCCTGTAACATCTTCATGATTTGTGTGAGAGATCATTTGAGTTAGTCTCGAATATTTCAGATTGATCATTCGATCACTTGAAAATTGCTTTGAAGCTAATAGTTTGTGTGAGACAACTATTGTCGTCTTCTAAGAATGTTTCAATGATTGAAATGAGAGTTTATAACACTTAACCATGATTGGATTATAAGCACAAGGTGCGCGTTTGCATATGTGTGATCCAAGACCGGAAATTAGTATGCATATCCGTATGCATCGGGTTGGTCAGTGAAGTCCGGAGTTAGAGTATGCGTACATGTACGCATCTTGATCGCTAAGTCAATTGAAGTCCGGGAACTGTAGTAGGCGTACTGTACGTGTCTTTGGTTTCAATCAAGTTTGAAGTGTACAATAGTATGCGTACACGTTTGCATACTTGGCAACACAATCCAAGTCCAGCTACTTAGGTATGTGTACCCGTTTGCATGAGTTGGTTATGTTCTAGAATCGGTTATCTCATGAACTAATATATTTATATATATATATATAATAAGGAATGCAATGTTTTGCAAACCGTGGCTATAATGTTCATGAATTGATTCGAGTGAATCAAACCGATTTTGCTTCAATTGTGTCTTGTATACTTTTGTGAGAATATAAAAAATTGAACAACTCTATAACTAGTTTCATTTGAGTCATTTTAACTAGTTGTGATTAAGATGAATAAGGTTGATATGAAAGTGTTCATATGGATAACTTCGGTTAACAATTGTTGAGCCAACTGAACACGTTTAGGTACGGTTACCCATATCTAAATTATGGTACATTTCATTTGTGTGTAACAAGCTAAGTTCGATCTAACAAACAAAGATATTATCTTGAATCTAATCAGAGTTCATCTAATCTGAATATTGATTGCTTTGTTCCAAAGCTATCAAACCCCGATTTGAAGACTATATAAGGAGAACCGTGGGTAACCGGGAAACCTAATCCCCACACCTCCGTGTGATACTATTGCGACTAGAGTCGATTCTCCTTTAACCTAAGTTTTCCTAGAACCCTCATAGGTTAACGACTTGAAGACTTCATTGGGATTGTAAAGCCGCACTCCAACTATTTTCTCGTAGTTGCATGTTCCGATCTTGCTTTATTCTATCGTATTGAGTATTATCTTCTCTAAGATTTGCTCGAGATTTAATCTCCGATAGGTAAGATAAAAAGAAGTCACAAACATCTTCGTCTCATCGTTTGTGATTCCATAATATATTGTTTCGCTTCCATACGATTAAGATTATTGTGAGGTGATTGATAATACTTGGCTGTTCTTCGGGAACATAAGTCCGGTTTATCAATTGGTTCCTGTGCACCTTGATTTATCAAAAGATGGAACAAAACTCGTAGGTATTTCTATGGGAGCAGATTTATCTATTTCAATAGACTTTTCTGTGTGAGACAAATTTGTTTATCAAGTCTTCGACTTTGGGTCGTAGAAACTCTTAGTTATGGGTGAGATCAGCTAAGGAAATCAAGTGCGTAGAGTCCTCATTGGGATTGAGACGTGAGGCGCAACCGTACCTTGATCAGTGTGAGATTGGTTAGGGCTCAACTACATTCCAATCTCTGTTAACTTGTAGTAGGCTAGTGTATGTAGCGGCTTCATACAAAGGTGGTGTTCAAAGTCAACTAGGTTCCGTGGTTTTTCCGCATTTGCGGTTTTCGTTAACAAAATTCTGGTGTCTTTGTTATTTCTTTTCCGTATTATATTTTCTATATAATTGAAATATCACGATTGTCGTAAGTTCAATCGATTTGTGAATTCGAACTTTGGGTTGTTGATTAAATTGATTGACACTTGGATATTGGTTTTTGATACCGTCCAAGTTATTTCGCATATTCAACTGGGCTCGCAAATTCCTATTTGTTTGCAGATTGAATCGAGAAACAGAGATATAACTCTTTGATACACTTTTCTAAAGATTGAGTCTGACTGTTTAGTTGATTCTATTGAAAGTATATTGGAGTTAGTCCATATAGATTGCTAAACGAAATATTGAGTGAGGTTGTTAGACCCCCGTTTTTTCAATTGGTATCAGAGCAGGCAAACACGCTAAGACCTCATAAGTTTGTGTTTGAAGCAATCTGGTTATTATGGACGAGTCTATCTCTAATAACGTACCAGTCAAAAAATTAACAGATGATTTTCAAAAATTAAATTCTCTTGAGAGAACTGTCACATCTAGGTCAAAATCTAAACATCCTTGTGATGTGGAACTGTTGATAACTGGGAAACACTCCTAGAAGAACAGTTGGATGAACTTTATGACGAAGGTGACTCAGATATTGAAAGAGATGTTGATGAGGAAATCTCAGAGTATGTTAAGTTGTTGAAACCAGTGAAAAAGTTGACGACTTCCTTTGTCACTCCTTTTCTAACCCATATTTGTCGAAAAACAAGAAATTGAAAAGGATTTACGAGGTTTTTATGGTTGGAATCGCTCTTGCGAATCGATCCTCAAAGATTCCGAGGAAAACTTTAGTAGAAAGTCACTTGAATGTGATAATGTTTATCAAAAATACTTCTTGTTGGAAGAGAAACTTGCGAAACTAAGCAATTATTAACTCTCAAAGAAGCAAGTTTTGATGACGGAGAAAGCGCTTATCTCGCCGAGAAAATGCTTTGAAGTGATTTAGTCACGCTCTTGATAAAATCAAGATGTTGGAAGATGACTTGAAAAAGTTCAATACTAGTTCAAGCAAATTAACCACTATGCTAGGGGCAAGTAAAAATCATCGTGATACACTAGGATTGGGCTATAAGGGAATATATGCTCCAAGTATTAGCAAAGAGGTAAAATTTGTTAAGGCTAGTGATTCTTCTCAACTAAAGGTTTTCACTGATGGCAAAAGTGAAATACCTTCACCGGCGATTAAGGTTCAAAATAGCAAAGTATATCAACCTCCTAAGTCAAGACACACGGATCGAGGTAAGAAAATTCCTTATGTTTGCCACTATTGCGAAATAAAGGTCACCCGGAAAGGAGATGTCGTTTCCAGATAAGGAATGAGAAACTTCATGATGTTCTTGTTTGGGCATCACAAGAAGTTGTGAAACCAAGATCATATGTTAAGACTAATCCCCTTAACGTTACAGGTTGTAACTGTCCAACCTTTATGCAAAGGAATCAGTGCCGTGATAAACCTAGTTTTGCCTATAAACGTTGTAGGAGTAGAATATCGCAGCAAGGATATACTTTCGAAGTCCTCACCAATGACACTTTGTGAGTGTCGCATCAATGACGCAATAGACGGTGGTGATAGAAACATGAAGAAACCGCAAAGATCTTGCGAAAACTAGAGTGTCTGCGAGACTTAACATTTATACTCCCGCGAAATGTCGCAAGGTAAATCCGAAATTAAGGGAAATATTAGTTGTATGTGAGCTGTCATCCACTATGTAAATACTATATAAAGAGGAGAGCAGGAGAGAGAAAAGAGAGAGACACTTTAGAGAGGTTAGACAATTTAGAGAGAGAGAGTTTATTTTCTTTATCATCTTCTTCCTCAAAACTAGATCTAGAGCTCCAAATACTCATTAATGGAGATTCTAAATGTAAACTCATGTAATTACAAAATCACTAGTGAAGAACCATGGATGTAGATCACATTGATCGAACCATGTAAAAAATCTCGTGTCTCCGTTTATAATTTTAGCACTTTTATCTTTATTTTGATTATTAAATATAAGTTTAGATCTAGAAAATATTATCATAATATCACAAGAGGTGTGTTGTGGGATTTCCTGCAACTACATTTGGCGCTAGAAACAGGGACGGGAAAACTACTTGTCAAATTGAAGAAGATTCAAAGAAATTGGCTATCATGAGAATTGGATCTCACTAGATCTAAAAATTTCAAGATCAAATATGGAAGTTACAACGAAAGCTCATGATTATACATCAAATAGAGAGAAGGAGATATATTAAGAGGCATCTGAAGAAAAGACCAGCAAAATTATGTCAACTAATCATCAAAAAGGACAAATTTCTTCTCACTTTTCTTATTTTTTTATTTTTATTTTTCGGATCTGGGAATTTCAAAAAAAAATTGGAAAGTAGATTTTGTAGAAAATTTGATTTATTGCGAAAGTCTTGAATCTAAAAATGTTTTTGCTACGAACTCATAGTAACCAAACCTTGTTTTACAAATCTGTTTAATGAATCTCTAAAATGTCCAATTTCAAGATTTTTTGTTAATTTCCTGTTGATCAGAGATTTACCTTTCGCTAGAACTAAAATAAGTAGATTTCATTGAAAGTTTTCATTCTTCGCAAGGAGAAATTACTCAACTTAATGCTCTATAGATTGCTAACCAAATTTACCAATTGTTTGCAACATGTATGATTGAAACCATCTCAAAACACGTGTTGAGCAAAGGAAAAAATTCAGCGAGCATGATTTGGGAATTTGCAGCCGCAAAGAGATAGCTGAATGGAATTAATTGCCAATCTCAATCATTAGTGACAACAGGGAAATGTAAACAGCAAGGGGGACCACATGGACAAGAACAAAGGGAGGAAGGAGATACACGAAGATAAAGTTGGAAGAACAAATACGTATATATCTATTACAAAAAATGATATAAAATGATATGATAACGAAGAACAGGATACACACAAAATTGTCAGTAGCAAATTAATTTGGCAGAAACTAGACAGATGGGTACCTGCACAACCTCACAGCCAGTGAGAAAAGCATCACAGAATAAAAAGTTACAGACGTAGAAATGAACCCATCATTTTGGAATTTGAGACAAGATGCAGACGAAGCTCACCATCAGCTCAATTATCAGTTCGCAAAATTTAGTACATGCGACAAATAATTCCTGCGAAGTAAGTTAACTACATCATCAGTGAAGAATTCCAAGGAGGAAAAAGTGCCAGCGAAGTTAGCTACTGTGAACAACAAATTTTATGGAGTCTATGAACTTCAAGAGAGAAAGTAGAAGTCAAGAGGGAGATACGGATGTATACAAAGCTACAGCAGCAATTAGTTATGAAAACAGATACTAAAAATGAAATCAGTCGGGATCTTCGTTAACTAAGAGTCTTAAAAGGACTAGTTTCCAGCATTATTGAGGGTATTTTGGCAACGACAGCTGCAAGCGAAGAGTTCTTAATTCAGAGAACTATCGTCATCAGCTAATAACCAGTACATAGTGAAGTTCAGCAGCTCATCTCGCACACCAACCTTCGCAGCCAAGACGAATTCTTTTCATCACCTGTCAACAATCAACGAACTTAAGCCATTAGTATTGCTTGTCAAAACAATCCCAATGCAAGCAAAGTAACGAAAGTAACATCTAATCTCGTCAACCAACCATTCCATCGAAGACATAAAGCTTTCTTGCGAAGACATAGGACAGAACTGAGAAGATGAGCAGCCTTATGCATAACCGAAACAATAATGAAGAAAGTGTAACCAAAGAGGAATCAACCGAATCTACGTCAACAATCAGTTCAAAAGTAGGGGATCTGTTTGTTAGTGATGGAGGAAACCTAAAAGAAATTATAAAGTGACCGATAAGCTTCTCAAAACAAACAGCCGAAATTTTACAGTTAACTTGCGATATCATCGCATAGGAGAAAAAACCAAAAAGGCATCATTGACAAAATGAGAAGAGACTAATTAGGACGGGGCGAAGCTCAGAAATTCATTGCGAAGAAAAGTCTACACAGCATGCTAACAGACAAGAGAAGAAGAAAAAATGAAGAAAGAGTACACAAAGGAAGGGAATTATGAGAATAAGTAGCGAATAACACCACTTTTTCATAAACATTCGATAGCACAGTTGGTTCCCAGCGAAGAGAACAAGCTTGGTGTCGCGAGTTCGAATCCCACCTTCTGCATATTTTTTCACATATTTTTGAACTTCAAAGAGCGAAGAAGTGGAGTAAAGTTATAGTATTGTGTGATTCTTTCGCAAACAGCAAGTAGCCCAGATGGTTAGAGAAGGGGCATGCAAACTAGAGGTCGCGAGTTCGAGTCTTCACCTCGCAAATGATTGCTTCAAATAAATTTTCTTCACGAGAAGTCATCTTCGCAAATATACTCCTTATTTCGCAAAGAAGAAAGTTGATGATTATCTCGCAAATTAATTTCCTGAGAGGATTAGAATAACAGTTGGTATGGTGCGAGAATGTGCAAGAGGCAAGTCAAGGGTTCAAATCTCATTTCTCACTTCTTTTTCTTTTAAGATAACTATATTTTCGCTTTGTGCGACGTTTATATATTTCAAGGATGCTTTGGCTTAAAGCAAATCATATCTTGCAAGAGACAACAACAACAACGAATCACATAAAAGCTAAGTACCACTTTCTTTGAACGCTTTACTTTTACTGGAAAATAAAAAAATTGATTTGATGTAAAAAAAAAAAAAAAAAAAAAAGTATTTCAAAATTACAAAGATTTCAAGATTTCAAAGATCTCAAAGATTTCAAAATTATAAAGAATTACAAAGACTTCAAAGATTTATAAATTACAAAGATCTTAAAGATTTCAAAGATTTGAGAAAATCTCATGAGATTAATTTATATATTTCTCTTGAATATTTACTTTACTTCAAATGATATGATATTATGAGAATGAATGAAAGAAATGACAAATCAAAGAATGAGTGAAAGAAATGACGAAATGAAGGAATGAATGAAAGGATGAATGAAAGAATGAAGACATGCGATAATTTCAAGAGATAATGGAAATGCGATAATTTCGCAAAGATAATGAGAAGAGAACGAATTGACAAAAATGAATGAGTGAGTGAATGGGACGAACCTTTATGGCGTACACTAGTTCGCGAATGATATTTCGTAAGAGGCAAATGTAAGACCTAAAGTGCGTCATATAAGGGGGTATCTCTTGACATGGCTCGGGGAAAAGGTTACACCTCTCCCGGAACTGAGTCATGGAGATTTGGGGCCCATGAAAGCCTATCCAAGGAGAGATACCTTGGATTTCCAACTATATATATAAGGTTATACCACTGGTTGGACGCTTGGGGTCTCTTCCAAGGAGTCGGTGTATGATCAAGGCGGCGAGGTAATTTGTTGAGCCAAGAGTGCACAGGGCATTTGAAGTGTCTCGGCCATTCTTGGCAAGTCTTGGCACATCTTTTCACTCTACCCCCGAAGAAAACTCCACTTAGGGTGCGGTCTAGAACCATAAGCCCTATAGGTATAAGGGATAAGAGGCTGCGAAAACAACTGGTTGTTGTTAAGACCCAGGATGGGAGGAGCTAGTCTTGTATGGCCGATGTACGCCTCCTTGAAGGGGCAACCAGGGAGAAGATAAGGGCGGCACCCTCCATTAGGGAGCTGATAAGTGTCAAAAGACGCAAATGTCATGAGGCTTTATTTTCGCAAGGAAATTTAGGCTTGTCATATTTGTGCGATGATCCTGCGAGGCAATAATACTAAAGAAAAATGATAAGACAAGATCAATGGGTCATTACGTGAAAGTGTAACGACGTCCTGCGATTTTGTCGCAAGACGGCAATGTCATGGGACTTTATGTTCGCAAGGATATTTAGGCCTGTCATATTGTCGCAATAATGAGGGGTGGCAAAATAAGACCTTTAATTAGGAAGGCAAAATAAGACCACACAATAGAAATGATAAGGCAAGGTCAATGGGTCATTACATGAAAATGTAAAGACGTCCTGCGATCTTGTCGCAATGACAAAATTCAACATAAACAGGTTTGAATATAGGAAATGCAGAGATCTTTCATTGCAAAAAGATTACATGATAAGCTTGCGAGCTTGAGAAAATGATTAAATGATAAGCTTGCGAACATGTACATAATAATGAGACCGAGGCAATGCAAATGCCGCACACTTGATATTATGATCATATTATTATGCGATACTAATAGTACAGAATAAGAAAGATGAAGCACAAGTAAGAACTTGAGAGAACAATAAATACGCAAAGAGGAATGCATATACTAGAGACAAAATCGTAGAAATGAAGAATGGAAGCGATTTAAAGCTACATCAATTTTAGAACGGCAAAATGAGCTAAGTAACACAAACATTAGCTATACATTGGGTAGATAAGCATTCTCATCATACAAGAATTATACTCGCATCATGAAAGCATCGCATAAGCATTTCATGGCATAAATATCGCATACACATTTCATAACATAATCATTACATAAGCATTATATTAGCACAAGTATTTTACAAAACTTCGCAGAGTTATTCAGAGTTTATAAAAATTATTGAAATTTCGAGAATGTGATTATTTCGCCAAATTATTTCTCACAATTATAAGCAACTTGAAGAGATTAAACTATCGCATGAGAACAAAGCATGAGACAGAGGCAAGATAAGAATGAAGAAATAACTCGCTCATTCAACACTTTTTCAACGATTATACCCTCGTAGATAAAGAACAGAGGCAACTATGGATTACCGAGAAAACATTTTATGTTCTTTATCTTCTCGGCAAGAATCATTTTCAAAGAAGATGTTCACCAATGAACAACAAGAATCCTCACCAAAAAATGGAGTAATCATTTTCAAAGAAGATGTTCACCAATGAACAACAAGAATCCTCACCAAAATGGAGTAATAATTTCGCATGAATAGAAGCAATACTTACTACTCTCATTCAAGGATAAATACTTCTTATATTTCGAGGATTAATACTTCTTATACTTCATACTTCGCATACTTCAAGAAACGATACTTCATATATACCTCTCAAAGCTTCGGAACTTCGCAAAAGAATAGAGGCAAATCGTACTTTTCAAGTCCAATATTCTTTCGCTTCGTTCCTTCATCAACAAAGACCAAAAATTACTACAACAATGATTTTTCCTTAAAGATCGCTCTTCAAGGAAAAAGAGGCAAGATGTAGGAGCAGAATATCGCAAGAACAAGGATATACTTGCAGAAGTCCTCACCAATGACACTTTGTGAGTGTCGCACTGATGACGCAATAGACGGTGGTGATAGAAACATGAAGACACCGCAAAGATCTTGTGAAAACTAGAGTGTCTGAGACTTAACATTTATACTCCCACGAAATGTCAAGGTAAATCCAAATTAAGGGAAATATTAGTTGTATGTGAGCCGGTCATCCACTATGTAAATACTATATAAAGAGGAGAGCGAAGAGAGAAAAGAGAGAGACACTTTAGAGAGGTTAGACAATTTAGAGAGAGAGAGTTTATTTTCTTTATCATCTTCTTCCTCAAAACTAGATCTAGAAAGCTCCAAATACTCATTAATGGAGATTCTAAATGTAAACTCATGTAATTACAAAAATCACTAGTGAAGAACCATGGATGTAGATCACATTGATCGAACCATGTAAAAAATCTTGTGTCTCCGTTTATAATTTTAGCACTTTTATCTTTATTTTGATTATTAAATAAGTTTAGATCTAGAAAATATTATCATAATATCACAAGGGGTGTGTTGTGGGATTTCCTGCAACTACAAACGCCATACGAATCCTTTTCACAATCGTAATGGTTATCAAAAGGATAACCGTAAAGACGAAGAAAAGATCGATGCTCCCAATTGGAGAAAGGCTAACCTACAAAAGAATAGTCAATCCAATTATCTTCCGAGAAATCTAGAAGAGAGTAATGGGAAGAAGATTTTGGTTTTTCCTAAACGCACTCAGAAGTGGATACCAAAGAAAGTCAATGATGCTTTGAGTGTGAAAAGGAATGATCTCCCAGAAAATTCCATGACTATGGAGAAAGCAGTATCCATGATGTTGGAACTTAAAAAGTTCTTTGGAAAATTGGATTTGGATGTGAAAGGTTCTAAAAGCGATCTCTTTGATGATAATCCAATAGTGAAACGGAATAAGCCAAAAACTATAGATGGTGAAAAATCCATAGTTGCGGTAAAGTCTGTTTCAGTCACTTGTGGTGAGCAAGACCTTGTTCACCTCAACACAACTTGATTGTGTTGTAAGTGCATCCTCACCAAGGAATGCCCTGATATGTATACGGTGAGGGAAGCACGAGAATTGGGGCGCACATATTGTGTTAGGTATGATATTGAAGTTTTGGTAATGCCGTAGGATTCATGATTGGATTCTTCTAAAATGTATGTCTATAAACTTGAGCAAGATTTGTGTTTTTATTATTTTCTTAGAATACTTATAATGATCCATGTACCTTGCTTATCGTTCATTTCTACCTACCTTGATTTTTGTTTAAGGTTTTAAAAGTTTAGGTTTGAAAATAGTGGTTCTGCATGTTTGGACTTTATGGTACACATACCAGGTATGCATACCATCATTTAAAATCAAAATCCAGGGATTTTAGTATGCAAACCCGTTTGCATACTGCTCCTGGTCACGAAAATTCGTTTGCAAACCCGTATGCATACTGGCCTGTAGACGTCAATGTTCGGTAAATTTGTTTTGGTAGTAACTTCTTCATACGAACTGGAATGACCTCATTATTTTGCATTCTCTTACTCTTTGAATTATCTTTAAATTGGAGATGAGAAATATTGAATTTGGATGAGTTAAGATTGGTCATTGTCCTGTCTCTTGTTTTTGAGTGTTTTACTCCGTTTCGTCGCACTTGTTCTACTTCTCTTGGACTTGGGAACTTGGAGTATTGGAGTACTCCTCTTCTAAGCTCATTTGTAGCTTTGAAAAGAATGATGTTGGTGAATCAAAAAGAAGGAAGTTCAAGAATGGGCAGTAGTACGCATTGCTTTGGAATTTTTGAATGTTCACAATCATCTTATGTGAACTATGATGCATGGTCGTTAATGACTTTGTATGTTCTTCCTTGTTAAGAAAATCTTTTATATGTCTTTGGTAACTATTCTTGGTGTAAATTCGAGGAAAAAGATTGATTCTACCCTTTAAGGACAAATCATCTTGTATGTGCATTACGAGTTTGTCTTGATGTCTAGGAAACTTCTTATGAGAATTTATTCTTGTGTTTTAAGAAGGATAACTAGTGGAATAACAATTATTGTGAGTACACATAGCTATTGCCAACGATTTTCATCTTGCAATGTTTTTAGATTTATTTATTTAAATTCTAAAGTTGATTTGGAAGATGATTTTGCAGTATTAATTTTTTTGGTTTCATATATTGCAAATAATGTTATGGGATATGTGTGTTTGCTAATTGTCCCATATATGTCAAAATTTAAGTCTATTGTATGTCTTTATGCAAATATTGGCGGAAGATAGAATGAACTTTTGATAACAAAGATTAAGTCTATGGTATCATTATGTAAATATTGATGAAAATAGAATGAATCTTTGTGTATTCCGCAGTATTGATCTTTCCCTGATCCACTTCTATGTGAAAGTACTGTGCGGCTCCGTAAGTTATCTTATGTTGAGCATTTCCGATTAAATTAATCATGGGTTCTTTTGTGGTTAATTTAATTGAGTTTTTCTCAGATGAAAATTCATGTTTCATGTAATTTGTTAATGTCCAAAGAAATCCTTCTTTTCTTGTAAAAAAGTAAGGTCGCTCTTGTTGTTCTTTCGTGAATGACATTTTATGGGGAGAGTTCTTAATTGAACTTGTGCTTAATTGCCAAATCTTTGGGGAGTCGGTTTGTGGAATATTGTAGGAGTCATCTTGTATCTTTATAAACTCCTTGATGAATACACTAAGTTTTGACTATGTGAAATCATCAAACAAAGTTGATATGTTCTCTTTTGTTCATGAAGTATCTCTATGAAAATTTCATTATGATCCCGCTAGTTTTGTACCTTTGCCAACTTATATTGACAAAAAGGGGGAGATTTATTGTGTAGTTCACACTACAAATACATATGGTTTACGGATCATTATGTAAGGGGGAGTGGTTTTCATTGTGAGATGAAGTATTGACTAAGGGGGAGTGATACATATCACCATAGTATTGTTGTCAAAGTTGTGATACAATTGAACTTTGATGTTGTGTAATAATACTATGACACTGTATAATAATGATTGAGAGTTACTGTTTTCTCATTGTTATGGCTACGGATCTTCAACAACTATGATGCTGAGTTGAACACGTTGAGAATCACCGAGTACTTGGAAGTGACGAAGATTTCGAGTAATGTTGAAGAACCAAGGAGATCAACCATATGGATGAGAAGCTACAAAGTTTATTTATTTTGTAATACATATGTATTGATAGTTTTGTCACTAAAATTGACAAAGAGGGAGATTGTTAGAGCACTGCTCGGTCGAACTCGCAAGCGTTGCAATCTCAAGCTTGTTTGTCAAGTTTAGTGATCAAAACTATAAGTCTTGATTTCCAGTCTACTTATAGCTATGTCTCGGACTAGGATAGAATGTGTAGTTGAGCTTTAGACTTCACGGCGTTCATCAATTGAAGACGAAGAACTACTAAGGGGGGCTTGTGGAACTTCATCAACAAAAGGTATGTGGAGATTGAAACTCATCTATCACTTACAAGTCTATTTCTACTCTATCTCCTATTTGAGACAAAAGTCGTATAGATATATAGACTTTGATTTATACACATTTGATATTTCGAGAAATGAGTTTAACCCGCTTACATATTTCTCGAAATATGTGTTGGTAAACTTTAAACTTTAACCAAGTTCATCTTATATTCTTGACGAAAGTCTAAAGATGATCATGTGAGACAGTCATTTGATGTAGACTCAGAATGTTTCGTATTGATCATTCGATCACTTTAAAATTGCTTTGAAGATAATAGTTTGTATGAGACAACTATTGTCGTCTTCTAAGAATGTTTCAATGATTAAAATGAGAGTTTAGAACACTTAACCATGATTGGATTATAAGCACAGTGTGCGTACTTGTATATGTGTGATCCAAGACCGGATCTTAGTATTGATAGGTGCATAATTTACATGTTTAGAGTGTCAAATACATACTAATAGTTGCTATGTTTCTTGCATATTATCCTTGTATTACTCTTGTTTTCTATTTAGGTGAATCATCCGAAATCAATTGAAATGGAGTTAAAAGGAGCTAAGAAGAGGAAAGGAGTTCATTCTGCATGAAACGAAGGATTTGGAAGGTTCAAAGACAACTCTTGGAAACAAGTTCCAGAAGATTTACGGTTGGGAAAAGCATTCCCAAACCTAACCGTAAAAGCAAGTTGATTTCCACTACAAAGTTCATAAAGAGATACGGCTAGGTCCAACCTAACCGTAAAATAAAATGAAGAGATATGAATATTTGGGCATTGATATCTTGTAGAGGATGACGATACGAATGCAACCCAAAAAGAATGAGGTCAATCGGACATCATATGAAGAAGTTACAGCCGAAATGGCGAAAGACAAAAAGTATACAGGAAGAATTACGGCCAGGTCCAAGAGACTCGGACCCAACCGTAATCGCTATGTGTGAGGATTTCCACTACACCCCTTACTCGATTTTGCTTAATTAATCCATTGAAAGATGTAAGATCAAGAGTATTTATTGATTGAATTCATGAAGTGTTTACACAGGAAAATAGAATTACACTTAGAAGTTAAAACACTCTTAAACTTTCTCTCTCCTAATGACTTGCTCAACCCTCTTGAAAGATCCCAAAAAGCTCTCCCCTCTTACAGACTCATTTAGCCCTTTATATAGGGTAATACATAGTGGATGACAGCTAAGCTACCCTTTATTTTCGGGAATGTCTCGCGAAGTGTCGCAGACGCACAAACATTCACTCTCGCGACACTTCTTATCCTCGCCCGGTCTCACGTCTTCTTTATGTTTTGCCTCGTTATTCATTGCGTCGTTTATTTTAGCTCCTCTGCGACACTTCGCGACACCGTCGTTCATTAATCCCGCGAGCCTTGTTCGTTGCGATATTATGATCCTACATCTTGCCTCTTTTTCCTTGAATATTGCTTGAAGAGCGATCTTTAAGGAAAAATATGTTGTGGTGGTAATCTTTGATCTTTGTTGATAAAGGAACGAGCGGAAGAATACTTGGACTTGAAAAGTACGTACTTGCCTCTATTCTTTTGCGAAGTTCCGAAGCTTCTTTGTAATATACATACGAAATGTCATTTCTTGCCTCGAGAAAATAATCAATTTCGCAAGCTATTCTCGCCTAATAGGTTGTATATTTGGATTCTACTAAGTTCTTTTCATCGCTTCCTTGGATCTAGTAGTGATCGTTTACACGTGTCTATGTTCACCTCTTTTACGGTGCATTTAATGTTAACCGGTCATAACATTTTTCTCGTCTATTTATAGGAGCATCCCCGTGAAGAATTTTCTTTTTTTCTTTTCATCTTCTTCATCAAATAAAGTGTTCTTCTTCTTCATCGCTCGCAAGTGTTCTTCTTCTTCATCGTTTTTGCTATTCCCTAACAGGTTGTTATTCTCATGACGTCCGTGTTTGTTAATTTTGCCATATCCTAAAATGATTTTGTGGTTGATTAAATTAGCTTTTCTTGTTGAAATCACACTTTAGTATGATTAACTTTGTAGTTCTCTTTCGCCATTGTTGTTTAGCAAGAACCAATCCAGAAATAAGTTTACCGTGAAGGACCCCCTTCTTTCTTTGGGCTGCCACCAAACCTACTTCGCAACAAGAACCCCTCATGCAACAAAAGCCCTCTTCGCGAGCAAAATCTATGGCTTCAAAAAGACGGTCTGCGAGTGACAAGGTATCTCGAGAAACATTTCTTTTTATTAGCAATGCATTGTTGCCTCATTTCTTATTTAATTTGTCATTCGCGGGATGATAAAACTACCGTGATACTCCCAAAAGGCTTCGCTACTCCAAACCTGTTACTCCCGACGTTCCATTTCCTTCATTCACACCTTCATCTCCTGCTGCGAAATCTACGCAAGATAATTTTGTGCCCCCTTCCCTGGTAATATTATCAACGACAATATTTACATACCTCAACTCCTTATAGACCAAGTTCCTTATAATCCATCTCTACTACAAACGATCTTATACCTCCTCCTGCTATCAATATCCCTGCTATTTCTCCAATCACTTCTCTCCCTGAAACCTCCTCTTCTCATGAGGTTCCTTTGACAAAGGACGACTCGTCTTCTTTGTTTGAACAAATTCATCTATCATGGGAAAATTTGGAGGGGATAGATGTGGCCTTTAAGGTCCTTTTCGATCTCGTGAATGATGCCAAAAGACTTCTACTTGATCTGTCAAATTGAATGTCTGCATGAGATTTTAAGTAAGCATCTTGGTCTGAGAGAATCTACATGCACCTTTAGTTCAAGAGGTTAATAAGGTCAAAGATGATCTCCAAGTTATGGTCATGAAGTGCAATAATCTCCACCTTGAAAATCAAAAATTTCTCAGTATCTCACTAGATCGTGATAATCTTCGCAAGAATAATGAAGAATTAAAGGTATGCTCTCGCTATCCCCCCATTTTTTTTTTTTTTTTTTTTTTTTTTTTACAACTCAAACCCTTGCTCGTCCTCAAAGTATTAAACCGAGAAGCGAATAATGGAGATATATCGAGATAGAGTCTATCGTTGAAGAATTTCGAGTTGAAAGAGATGCTTGGATGGGCGAGTATAATCTCTTAGATAATCTTCATACCTATGCGAGCGATCAAATAAATAACTTGTCTAAAGAGAATTTTGATTTATCGCAAAAGCAAGTCTCATTAAGTAATGACTTATCTCGCCTCTCTTATGCTTTGACTAAAACTAATTTGGAGTTGGAAACTTTATCGGATGAGAATCGAACTCTTTCTCAAGAGAAACGTTCTCTGTTGAATAAGATGGCGAGCTACTCGCAGAATATCTTTGCTTGTCAAAAGTTATGTGAAGAACACGAACAAGCTAAACATACTTTGAAAAACCAACTTGAAGAAATTCTGTCACAGAGAGATAAACTTATTCAAGGTAGAATATCGATTGAGTGTAAAAGCGAAGCAATTCCAAGAACAATGTGTCACATTAGAAAAATCCAACTCTACTACTGCGGCCTAAAAACTCCATACTTGTTTCTAATGAAAAGAATTTGCGATCTCGATTGAAAGGCTTAGTGGGAGATTCATTTGATGATGTCATGGACCGCTTGGGGAATAATTTGTGACTTTAATCCAACATCTTACTTCTCAAAGGAAGGTAGTCAAATTATTTGACTATCTTAATTTATGTATTTATTCCATGAATGCTTTATTACCACAAAATGCCAATAATGTTAGAGTAAAATTTTCTCTGATCTTGTGTATTTGTTATGCGGACTACGAGAGAAAGCTTAGCTCCACTATCTCCACCCTCGTGTCCGATTATTCTAAAATTAGCAAGGAAAACGGAATACTCTCGCGTCTCTTGCTCGTTCTCGACCGTGCGAGAGCGAAGGTTTGATTATATGTCTTATTGTAAGGACATTGATAGTAAGAATCGTCAAAGGCATTGCTTCGCCAATTCCTCTTAAAGCGGAAGTTCTTGTGAATAATATTTTTTGTCCAAGTCTCTTGATCCTATACATGTTGATCCTCTGAAGTAAGTGATGATGAAGTCCCTAATCCTCTGATAGTGATTATGACTATGAAAGCGGCGAAGATCTCTACGATAAGGAAGTCGTCGATGAAGATCCGAATAGAAAAAATTTAAGTGAAAGTCCAGCAATAGGCGAGAACAAAGGTGATGAAAACATTTACAAGAAAATCCATCATCGGTGGATGTGAAGGCTGATAAAGACGAGAAAAAGCCTCAACCATCCTCGTATTTGATAATGCGGATGTAGAGAGTTAAATTCTCTTTGTAATTTGTTAGGATTCTTTGTTGTTTGAGTGACTTAACTCTTTTGATTGAGTAATTTCCATATTTCTTTCTTCCTTTCTTAGTTAAGACCACCTTGCGAGCATGTTCGCTCGTTGAATCTTTTATTAAGTAAATCCATCCCAACCGGGGATTTGATTTTAATTCTTCTCACTGCGACAAAGTCGCAGCCAGCTTTACATTTTCATGCGAGGCCCATTGACCTTGCCTTATCATTTTGTGTGGTCTTCCAAGTTAGACCTCCTAGTTAGAGGTCTTCCCACCACCTTTCATCGCGACAAAATCGCAGGACGTCTTTACACTTGCATGTAAAGACCCATTGATCTTGCCTTATCATTTTCCAAGTATTTTTGCCTCTGCGGGATGTTTTAGTTGCGACAATATGACAGGCCTATATATCCTTGCGAACACATAGCCCCATGACATTGCCGTCGTCGGCAAATCGCGGGGGCGTCCGTACACGTTCGTGTAAAGACCCATTGATCTCGCCTTACCCTCGCGTTAGTATTATTGCCTCTGCAGGATCATTGCACAAATATGACAAGCCTAAATTCTCTTACGAAAACAAAGCCTCATGACATTTCGTCTGTTTTGACATTCCCCCTAATGGAAAGCGTCGCCCTTATCATCTCCCCTGGTTGCCCCTTCAAGGAGGCGAAACATCGGCCATACAAGACTAGCTCCTCCCATCCGGTCTTAACAACAACCGAGTTGTTTTGCGACCTCTTATCCCTTATACCTATATGGTTTATGGTTACAAGACTGCACCCTAAGTGGAGTTTTCTTGAGCGAGTGCAACATATGCCAAGACTTGCCAAGAATGGCCGGGTAGGTTCATCCATCCGGGCACTCACGGCTCAACTGTATACCTGGCGCCTTGAGCATACACGACTCCTAAGAAGAGACCCTCGGTCGCCCAACCGGTATAACCTTATATATATAGTTGGGAATCCAAGGCACCTCTTAGGATAGGCTTTCATGGGCCCCAAATTTTCATGACTCGAGGCTTCGGGAGCGGTGTAACCTTCCCCCAGCCATGTCGAGAGATACCCCCTATATGACGCACTTTAGGTCTTACATTTGCCTCTTCACGAAATGTTATTCGCGAACTAGGGTGCACGCCATAAAGGTTCGTCCCATTCTTTTACTCATTCATATTTGTTAAATCATTGAATCATTCATGTTTCATTACTTGCGATATTGGTTTACTGAAGTATTAGCACACTGTTTTTATTTGTTGTATTTTCATTTTTCTTTCTTAATCGAATTCCCATATATTCTTGGGTGAGATTCTCGCACATCATTTCTTCAATTGCTACTTTTTATCCCTTTTTTGTTGATTATTCACTTATTT
Organism: Papaver armeniacum; assembly: GCA_023531295.1. Taxonomy (NCBI): domain Eukaryota; kingdom Viridiplantae; phylum Streptophyta; class Magnoliopsida; order Ranunculales; family Papaveraceae; genus Papaver; species Papaver armeniacum. The sequence goes on along the minus strand of JAJJWW010019082.1, from coordinate 15,377 downwards.
TGTCTTTTGTTCCTCCCATCCTTTGCTTCTTTATTACCATAATATTTGCACTGTCTCTAGGCATTCACCTCGGGCGAGGTATGTTCATCCTTACTTCTATGACGTCCACCATCAACTTTTCCTTTCTCTTGCTCATCTCTCACATGTTTGCTTCCAACCTTTTCTTTTGGCATTTCTTTCTTAAGACTTTCTATATCGACCTCATGACATTGTTGCGACTCCTTCCAATCTCCACCATATAATACCAATGCCATTTGGATGTGGAAATTTTATACTTTGATGATATGTTGATCGACCCCCAAGATTTCATGAAGCCATGGCCTCCCAATCAGCGCATTATATGGAGATTCCCGTCAACCACACGAGAATAAGATATCGGTTGATAATCCTTGTAGAGGTATCCTCATGTGAACCTCTCCCTTTGGTTTGTTTGCGGTGCCATTAAAGCCATATATCTTGTATGTCGAGGGGATCAAATCCTCATCTTTTCCTCCCATCGTCTTGTAAGTATGGTAAAAGAGAATATTCACCGAACTTAGGTGTCGATTAGGATTCGGTTGATCGCCCGACAAGCTTCTGCTTCATCATCTTCCCCATCAACTGGTTCGGGTTAATCTCTAGTTTCACAACCAACGGGCTATCATGTGTTTCTCTTCCTTTTGGCACTTCATGCGAGAGAAAGAAATAGTCTTGACTGCCACTTTTCATGCGTCGTTCTCGCTGGACTCATTATTTCTTTATCATTAGCATCCCTCGCAAAGACTCTCTCAAGCACGTTATCATGAAAATCTTCGATTGTATGCGATAAGAGTGGACGATAGAGTTGCAATTCAAATTTTTAGCTTTTGTTCCACTTCATCACAAATGTTTCCTTTCCTTTCGTTTGACACCGTTACATGCATTTTACAGTGGTGGTGGTGGCAATGTCCGCCATTTTCTTCTCCCTTTAGAAAGTGATTCAGCTTCCCTTGATCAATCATCCTGAGAATAATTCTCTTTACGTTTCGCGTTCGTTTGTTTGATGTTCATGGGCGATGGTAAGAACAAAACTCATGACTTCTGTCGCTTTGGTGGTGGTTCCATCCCACGTTCCAAGGTGCTTTGGTACATCTTCCATCACAAGTATAGCCTCCCGGATCTTTTCCACACTAGCATTCGGTGGAGGCATCTTAATTGGTTCCCATATTATTCTGCGGCTTCTCTGCCCTCCATGGTTATATTGCCTTCGTCCACCGTAAGTTTCTTGCACATGATCTAGCCTTTGAATCTTATTATTCTGCTATTACGGTTGTAGTAATTCCTTTCTTGTTCAAACTCCTCCCAGTCATGGCTTCCCATGGCTACTATCTTCCGCTGTCCCTCATTGACCTTCCACCTTCATTGTACTTGCAAGTGCTCGCCACTGTATTGATTAATCGAGGTAACAAGCTTGCGTTAGCACATTCGAGTTTGTGTTCGCATGGATAAGAATTCATTTCATTCGTCTTTCTTCTAAAGCAATATACTCTTCTGTAACTCTCATGCATTACGCCATCGTGATTGTATTTTTGATTCTAAAATTTGAATGTATAGCAAATTAGTCGCGAAGAGAGCATTTACAAATGAGAGAATAAGATATCTTTCCTCAACTCGTCCTGCCATCTCGCTACACATGGTTCTCCATCTTATTGTCAACTGCTTTAACTCTCTCCAACTCTTTGTTTCAACCGAATACATCTTCAATTCCCGGGTCGCGTGAAGTTGTTGCTTATGTAGGCTCCCAAAAATGTGGCTTGCAAATGATTAAACGACGCGATCGTGTTCCTGGGTAAACCTTCAAACCATTTTAATGCTTCTCCCGTTAAGCTTGACGCGAAGTACTTGACAATATAGCATCATGACTCTCCCCTTTTGCTGTACATACATCTCATATAAGCTTTAATGTCTTTGACGTTTTGAGTTGTTCCGTCAAAATGCTAGCTAATGTAGGCAAATTGCATTTAGGAGGTATTCCTCCCATCTGCTTCTAGCGTGAAGGGGTTCTTCGCAGCTCTGCGATGGCTTCGTCCAATTGTTTCCTTCCTCCTTCCCTTCTGTTGTTGAAAGAATCCTCTCATTTGACCCATTCTCTTAAGATTTGTTCATTTGCCTCGAGAATTTGATTCTCTTGGTCTTTTAGCTCTTCTCTCCACGCCGCCCTCTTTTGACCTTCTTGCTCGTTATTTTCTTCTCTCCTTTCCCGCGACGCTCTTCTTGTTTCTTTCTTCAGTTAACGCCATTATATTTCGTTGTTCTCTCTTCTTGGTCAGTCTCTCAACTCTTATCTCATTCCTCTCATATTCTTCATTAATATTTCTATTGGTACGATTTTGTTCCCTCCTTCTTTCTCGATTTATCATGGTTATTCCTGCCGGATTGCCTCCTCCATCTCTTGATTTTCCATTTCTTCTCTTAGCCTTTCTCTCTCGCGAGCTAGCCGCATGCTTTGTTCAATGTAGTGTCTCTCAATGTCATCCTCGATCTCTCGGTTTCTTCTCGGTTCTTCTCTCCGTGCAAGATTATTCTCCCTTCAAAGAAATTGGGTCATTCGGTTCTTGAGTTGCATGTTTTCTTGATTTTCCCTATTCCGCTCATTTTGAAGATTTTGGGTTGAGGAATATAACGATCTTCTATTTCCCCTCTTCTCTCGCCATGCTCTCCACTCGGATTTTGTGTTTCTTCCTCGGTACTTCTCGTTGGTAAAACTCTCCTTCTCTTTCTCTATTCGATCTTGAACTTGATCTCACGCTACTCCTAGATCTCTATTTTGCAACCTCATATTTTCCATCCTCAATTCATGATTACTGTCTTGTCAAGTTTGCTCGTTCTCTCGCCTCTAGTCGTCTCTCTTCATGTATAGTTTGTCTCACCTCTTTCTAACGCTGCGATCTCTTCTTTCCCTCCATTCATTCCTTGCTCTCCTTGTCCATTGTTCACCAAATTGCTTGCTCCTCTTCTCTCTCGTCTTGAGAATCGGATCTCCAAGTATGTACACTTACTCTATCATAATCCTCAAAGTGTTTGCTCTTTGGGGAGATTGGTGGCTGATTTTGATCTTCTCCATCATTTCTCCTATTCATCCTTGATGATTCTCTGTTTCATTCCTCCTTTCTCAGTAAGTCTCCCACTTCTTCTTACAATCGTTGGTTGCCCTTGTACATTTCTTCTTCTAGCCATTTTTCTTTTCAATGAATTCTTGAGTATCTTCTCCAAATCCTTTTCATTAATCCAAATTCTTTCCAATTTCTACGTGAATCATTGCCTCGGAATCCTGTTTTCTAGCGCATATGTAGTAGCGGGGATTTCCCACTACACCCCTTACTCGATTTTGCTTAATTAATCCATTGAAAGATGTAAGATCAAGAGTATTTATTGATTGAATTCATGAAGTGTTTACACAGGAAAATAGAATTACACTTAGAGTTAAAACACTCTTAAACTTTCTCTCTCCTAATGACTTGCTCAACCCTCTTGAAAGATCCCAAAAGCTCTCCCCTCTTACAGACTCATTTAGCCCTTTATATAGGGTAATACATAGTGGATGAATGACTAAGCTACCCTTTATTTTGGGAATGTCTCGCGAAGTGTCATGAGACCTTGCAAACATTCACTCTCGCGACACTTCTTATCCCTCGCTTGTCTCACGTCTTCTTTATGTTTTGGGTGTCGTTATTCATTCATCGTCGTTTATTTTAGCTCCCTGCGACTCCCTCGCGACACTGTCGTTCATTAATCCCGCGAGCCTTGTTCGTTGCGATGTATGATCCTCACAGTAACTCCGGAGTTTTAGCACAATTTTCTTGTCGTGAGTTACTTGGTTGAACCCAACCCGTAACTAAAGGTGTTTGAGTACGAGTTTGGGCTTCTAAATCGAGAAATCGTGGTCCCGACCGTTCTAAACCCTAGACCATGTGAGCACTATATAAGAAGACCCTCAAGACATTAGCAGAGATCTTAGATATTTATATCATATACCACACCTTGGGAGACACAATTATACCTCCCATATTACATCTTCTACATCAAAACCTAGTGTTTACCCCTTTAGGGGATGATGAGTGTTTATGGGTGAAAACTGCTTCTGTGGTTTTTGGTAAATATGGGTGTGTGGGATGAGAAACTAATCTAAACCCTAAACAAATGCACCTTTGCACGGAATGCTTTTGATTTGAGAGATCAATCTGTATAATTACAGCTAAACCAAGAAATGGCCGTTCCAAACTTGTTTCGGTCACAAAGTGAAGGAGATGGGGTTGATCTTAGGGAGGGAAGCGAAGAAGGTGTTGAGATTGTGAATGTGTTGGATGTTTATGACTTATGTCGAAATGGTGATCTCTGGATATTGATGACAACACTTGGTTTTTACGTGTTTGTCTGTCTTGTTTGAAAATAGGTGAAAGAACCTATTTATACAAGTCATTGAGCACAACCCTTCATCTCGTAGGAAGTGGAGTGATGGAGTAATGTAGAGTGTCGTGTGTGCGATTGTCACACGACCACGCCTTTGCCCACTTTTCCCATCATCTCTAACCGTCCATGCCTCCCGACACGTTCTTGTAATAGCGCGTTGCTGCAGCGCACCGCTGTAAACCGCTAGACCAATACCCCATAAGTATCCCCAGTTGTGACATGTTTGATGTCTCGAATGAGTGGATCGAGTCTTGGGACCCAAAGGAAATAACACGTGATGCTATTAGATTAAATAACTAAGTTATTTAAGAATTGATATTCATGAAATATCGTTGCATGTTTGGTATCATGTTGTGCATTGAAACAATCAACATGTGTGAAGCATCGATGTTTTAAAGTTTGGACGGAATAAGTCGCGGATTAAGCGTCTTAAAATAAGCATCACGTCCAACCATCCTCGAGTGATCGTTTGGAGGCCGTCATGGGTGAGCCATGCCTTGGTCGATCACTCCAAGTGAAAGAGTGGCGGACGGTGATCACCAAGGTGCCTCATTGGTCGTTTAACTTTTAACCTAGGTTTAAAACCAAGCTAGCAAATTTAGACGGTGAGATGGTTTATGACACATGTTTGCGACAGTTTGATGGATTTTAGGGTTTTAAAGAGGTGCGCAAGCATCACTCTTCAGCTTGACCGAAATCAAGCATGGACAAAGTTTTTTGAGGGACCGGCGGGCATGCGTGGAGACGGCTTGCCGGTTACATGTCCATACCATTTTGTCTCGTGGAGGTGCGATCTAGGCCACTCAATTTATCGGCAAAGTTGAGTGGTCGTGATCGATTTGCGATATGAATCCTTTGTCGCAAAGGATTTGGGCCACGGACATGCCTCTTTGGGCATGCGTTTTGAGGTGCTCGGCCATGGTTTGCCTTGGCCGGTCGGTCACATGCGTAGGTGGGCCCACGGTGATCATGTTGATGCTCTTTGTACCTCTTAAGTTTATATCTACACCTTCCATCCGCCGTGGCGAAGATGGATGGTCATGATCAAACTGCGACATATATGTAATGCCTCAAACCTAATTAGGGTTTTGGATCGATCCACGCATGCGCAACTTTGGCCAAACAGTTTGGAAGGCTATGCTTCTCCTTTGGGAGACCGGCAGTGTGGGGCCCACGTTGGGCTAATGGTGAACATATGTGCACCTTTTTGTGGTCCTAAGTTCGATCTAAGCCATCCAATTAAAGCAGGCTAAGTTGGATGGTTGTGATCAATTTAAGACACTTTGGAGCTTCCCCGCGACCCTTAGAAGCATCACGCCCGCCATGGTTTGAGCAAACGTTTTCTTTGCTCCATGGCACCCGTGAAAGGCCGATCGGGTATGGTGAGAGTGGGCCCATGACGTGTCGTTAGCGCTTTCCTAATCATTCATGGAATGATCTAATCCGTCCAAACCAGTGGTGAAGTTGGATCGTGATTTTTTAAGATTTTGCCTTGAGCAGTTTAAGTTCGATCCGAAACCTTCACAAAAAGGCCTGACCACCCTATTTTAGGGATGGCGTTCGGCGTCTTAGGAGGTAGTTCGTGTGATGTTCGACGGCTAGGGAATAAGAGGACCCGCCGTGGTCATCACGATGATGGCCTATTTTTGCCGGGGTTTTGGCTGAAGCTTGTTAAATTGTGCGGCCAACTTGTGTGGTCGTGATCTTTTTGAGACGATTTGGACAATCTAGATTTTCCTTAAGGAAATTAAAGCATGCTCGATAGGCTAACCAAAGCGCGTCGATCGAGAGACTCTGCAGCCGAGAGAGTGTTGTAGCCTGTGTGGGTATTTTATGCATGTCTCATTATTGGCATGGAGATTCATGCTACTTTCTGAGAGTGAGCACTCGGTCGTCATGTCATATCAATGATGAGAGTTCTACCGAGAACACGGCATGGAAAATACTAGGCAAATCATGCATTAATTGTTAATGCTAATAAAATTCATAGAATATTTGGGATTAACATTGCACGCTTTGACCATTAAGGTGAATTTTGTGTATTTATTAAATTGCTTCAAATAAATAAAGTGAAGATGTTTTTGCATCACCATCTTATGGATTTATCCTTTGCGGGATGACAACACATAAAAATAATGGTTTTACAATTTTAGCCCTGAACTAAAATCCACCATCAACATTAAGTCCCTGCCTAACACATAATGGTTGCATTATTGTTGGGTAGGCATGAGATGGTGATGTATACAATGTAAAAAGACAAGATAAAGGAAGTTTTACCCGGAGGAGGACTTCGACCGACCGTGTTAGCAATCATCCATGTGTGAGCACGCATGGCGCGAATCATAGCCTTGGTGGGACCGACTTCCTTCCTTGGGAGTTCGAGCTAACAAAGGAATCCTTCTTCTCCGGGATTCTCCAATTATTTGTGTATAAAAAGGTGTTAACCCTTTTCTTCCTTATTTTTTTTATTCGTTCTTCTTTTCTCTCTCCGCTCAAATTTTGCTTTTAATTGCGGAACCTCGCTGACGCTGCCGCCGGACTTTGATGACGCTCCGCCAGACTTCGCTGCCGTTGCGTTGCGTCAACAACAAGGTAAGTGCTTTAAATCTTTCTTCTTTGTTTTCATTTTTTTTTTTTGGACAAAACCCTAATTCTTAGGTAAACCTCTTTGCTCTTTGAGAAATCATCCCGTTGTAGAAGAAACTTTTTGTAAAATATATCATGATTAATTCCACTAATGAAATTGATATCAAAGCGATTGAATATTGCTAGGATTGCTTAGTAAAACAAGCCATAAAATCCTACGAATATCTTGCTTTTGCTCTTTTTTATCGTTGCATGCAAAACCTAGTCTTAGGTTATAATGATAAAACCTCGTCTTAACTTCCCGTGTACATAACTCCCATGGATAGAACTAAATTCACTCCTTCCATAGAAAACCCGCTGCGATCGTTTTCCTCATGCACGCTTGCATGCAATCCTAAACCCACCGAATATGGGTCCCACCGTCGGCCATGCCTCAATCAAATATGGGGCTGCTGTGTTTGCTTCATCGATCAAACGTGGGGCCCTCATGCACATGCTCTTCCACGGTCCAAGGAGTATGCTTCATTGGCCATGGGCATTCCTTCTCCACGATTTTTTTTTTTTTCGGGCTCGACCATTAACACCCATGTTGTATTTATCCGTGATTTCTCCCTGTCGAAGTAATGACTTTTTCCATTGTGTTTCATTGTAGTTGTTTGAAAATGAACAAAGAGGCTCTTGTTGAGATGTCACCTGGGGATAATGTTGTTGCAAAGTCAGGTGTTGACAACTCAGATTCATGCTGAATATAGATGATGCCTTTTCCTTTTCGAATGTTAGGAAGCATCCTAGCCATAAGATAACGCTGCTTTCAAGTTCAAAAATGAAGAGGTTGCTCCGTCATCTTCTCCAACATTCGTGATGAGATTCTGCCTTCGGAAGAATGAGTATCCGCCTTCTCCTATTGATTTCAAGGTTTGTCATACTCCACTAAGTTCTTATGAAGGATGGATGAGGCGCATCTTTGAGCAATGATCGTATCAAATATAACTTGACCAAAGCGCAAATCATCGAGGATGTTATGGTGTCTGCAACTCTTCACATTTGAAAAGACACCGCAGTTTGATCACTTTATTTCTCGATGGCGCCCCTCTCACGCATACGGCCATTTGTAGATGGGGAGAAATGACCATTACCACGAAAGCGTAGCCGTGTTGATGAATCTCCTATTGATGGAAGTTTTCACTATAAGTTATCTGACGCATGAACGCAATCCTCGATGCTATACTTCAAAGGCGGGAGAGTATGATCAACAGAAAAATGATGTGAAATGCTTTTATACTTGGTGGGTGTCTGAGTGGTCTCCTGCAAAGCCAAGGCCGGGTCAAAAACTGGATGATGAACTTAGCGTAGTTGCGTTTCTGTCCTTGTGGATGTCTAGAGATATCTTTGGCAGAGATCTGGGAAGAAGAGTATAAGCCATGACCTCGTCATGTTTGCTATAAAATTAGCGAAAGGTGTGGTTCTCCCTTTGGGCGCTTTATTCCTTGGATCATTGTATTCTCATCTGGATTCTTTGGCGATGGACATGTATGCTTCCAATGGATATAAGAAAGTGGAATCGCATATCCACATTGCTTTTCTCCAAGCGTGTTTGTGGGAACATTTGAAAGGTAATCCTGTAACGCTCTCCCGGTTTGTATGGCGGTTCAAGGATACTCCGTTGGCGGAATAGGCGTCAAAACCCGGAGTCGAGACTTGTTGATTTCCTTGATAGCGTGTATGTTATAGATTTCCGTCCCATCGTGGGGACCAGTCCATTCTTCCGTGATTCAACCCGGAAACCTCTCATCTCCTCAGGACATTGTGTTGCACACGAGGAAAAACCATGAGCCCTGGAGAAGCCATCTTCCTACGAAGTTGTATGCCAGATACATTCCTCCAACCTTCTTTGATGAGCTCCTTTAGGTTCCTTACAATATTGACAGAGCCGCCCGCAAATGGGTTTTGACCTGGTGTTCCCTTCCGTCGTCCGCCAATGCCTTGAAAGGTCTCGTCCGTCTATTCTCAATGCTGACATCTTCTCACCATAGCAGATCCTTCCATTCATGTCCATCGAAGAAAGCCCCGGTGGTAACTAGTAGGTACAAGGATTTTGGAGGGAACAAATGTTGACTTTTCTTGACGTTCTCGGAAGAGGTTGCATCTCCGCGTGGAGAGCCATATCCACGAGGTTTGGTAGCACAGACGATTGAAGCCGCTTCGGGTAAACGGGCCAGGCTAACACTATTGATAACTGCGGTCCCAAGGATCGGGAGCTAGGTCAAGGGCGGCGTGTGGTCGCGTGGTCTTCAATTCTTCTCATATCTGCAGTACTTATAACTTCTTCTCCTCAATCCTCCAATTCCATTCATCTTGAACGATCTTCACTAAGGGTCACCCTTATTCAAATCATGGGCTCCCGAAAGAGAATGCTTTTACGAAGAGGCTGAGGCAGCAGTCGTAACGCGGCTTTAGAGAATTAAATCGGAAATCTTTTGAACCTCTTGAAGGTGATGACGAGGATGATGAGGGCTCGGTTCACAATGAAGGGAAGCATCTCCATGCGTAGTAGGGAGTTTGACCACGAACCGGAGGAGATGAGACCGTCATAGATGCCAACCTCGAGGTTGAGGGAATGACAATGTAGGGGATGTTTGGAGATGTCACATCCATGGTGGCGTAGACGTGCACCCCTCACGAAGAGCTTACTATGACTTCCGATGCGTTTGTTGTTTTACTCCACAGCTGGTATCATTTTTGACCCTCCTTTTGGCGCTCCTTTTGTAGATCATGTCTTTGGTTGGAGGGTTAACGTGCCATCTAAGTATGAAGAGTTATATACCAAGATATGGAAGAAGTATGGTCACATCGCCACCTCCAAGAAGCTTAAAAGTCTCTTTTGCATTAGTCAAACGTGTTGAAGAAGCTCTATCTTCTATCTACGACATGAGCATCGTGATTGGGAGCACCATTTCCGAAGAGGTAGTTGCAAACCGGGAGTTCCACCGAGATGTGTTCGTGCAATATGAGTTTAACGCCTCTTAGTTAAAGTGAAGGGATTCGCTGAAACCCGAAGTTGCAAGGTGGAAATGATTGATGTTCCATCTATGGACTTCATTATTCATCAAGAGAGGCGAATCGAGCAATTGTCTCGGGAGTTTGAAGTGACAGTGCTCTCGAATATAAAAGATCCTTTTGCCAAAAAGACCAAATTGTTGTTGGACGACTTCCCTTGAATATTTTATGTCTTTCCTTTATTCTTAGGTATATCTTTGAGTGACGTGAGAATTCTTTTCATGGTTTGGTTTCGGGTTTTGAACTAATAGGTGGTTGAATTTTGAATTGATTTATTTTGAGATAGTTTTGTGAAATGGTTTTCTGAAAGAGATTTGTTTTAGAAGGAGTTTGCATTACGATTATAATGTGACTATTCTAACGATATCATACATGACATGTAAAGTTGTAAATATCGTTTGAAAGGAACACGTCGAGGAAAACAAAACATGATGTTCATGGTGATTTGCATCATTGGATCTCTTTCTTAGTGCGGGATGCCAAGTCCCCGATGAGGCTCTAAAACTATCTTTCTCGTAAATTTGTTTAATAGGACTTACTTGTTCTTCAAAATTCCATTCGCATGAAATTGGATCTTCCAATACTCACTTCAAGAAATTGCACGCGTTAATCTTCGGAGAGAGGAGGAAAATTGTAGCGCCCCCTAAGCTAACAGGTGACTAATCCAAGAAGAGATTAACTAAATAAAGAGGCACTAAGAATCAACTGAATCATATAATTAAGCATTTGATGAAGGAATCTGCTACAAAACTTAACCCAAAACTAACCCAGCTCGAAATATATATACAAGATCTTCTCTCAAATGATACATATACAATAGTCATTTTGGTTTACAAATAGAATATACAACATAATAAACATATCAGATTATAACCAACTAAAGAAGTCAACTTCTCGGAGCTTTGTGCCAACTCTGTGCAATCTCTGAACGAAAGTGGGAATAATTAACATTTAACTTCTAAGTAATCATAGGCAAGATTTGGAAAACAATACATGTTTTTTCAAACATTAAATAGTGACCAAGTCGAAATAAACAAACATGAATATGGACAAACTCCTTCACAAACAATGTATATATTGAGTGTCGACCACTTCCTTACACACCCTATTAGCCTATGGTGTCGACCAATTCCTTACACACCTATTAAGCATAAAAGCGGGAATTCATGTATATATAAATGAAGGAGCCTATCATATTCCTAATAGATGTGTAGACAATTCCTTACCCACCTATTAGGCATACAAATGAAATTCTTATTTCCCAAAAATTCATATTGACAACAAAACATCACAGGTCCTTTCCAAACCATGGAAAGGTTAATAGAATCAACAAATTATCGTAAAACAAGTTGAACGAGTGCATAAAATATACAGTGAGAAATACATGACTTTGTTAAATAAACTTTTATAAAAGAAACAACAATGAACTACCATAGAGTCAAATGTATTCCCACCTCTTTTGATGAAAAGCCACGCACTACCTCGAGATCCACGACCCACGCTGGTTCATAATCAGAACGATCGTTGTTAATATAGTCTAAACTATTAATCCCACAGAAAATCTAAGAAAATCTAGCAAAGGATCACCACAAAATCATGTAAGTTTATCTAATGGTTTTAACCTATTTATGACTCTACATCTTTTCATTCTCTATCTTTTAGCATAGCTAAGGTGTACTAATTAAATTAGGTTAGTTCTACAAATCCATTTGATATGACTAAAGAATATCTACAACTTTGTAGAAGAAACCAAGGTCAATTGGACCATAAGGGTCCAAACATCAATCTAGGAAAGCTAGTCCTAAGCCCAAAACCACTAAACCATCCCATCAAGTGAGTCAACTAACAACTACTAACGGTCAAACTGACGGTCAAATTAGTCAACTAACAGTCAATGTCTAAGTCCAGGTCAAGGTCCAGGGTAATCAAATCGGTCCAAGATCCCACTTGGTCAGCTCAGATCGATCACGAGTTGGCTAAGTCAGTTGACAAAGTCGGCTAAAGTCATTTGACTGAGGCTGAAGGCACAGACCTAAACTCTTTCACTGAGGCCAGAGCATTTGCTCAGGCCAAAGAACACAAGTGCACAATCATTGGCCACAACTTTTAACTATAATTCATTTATAATAAGTCACATAAAATAAACTTGAATATCAATTCTGACAAAGACCAAGCCTACTCTGCAAATACGGTGAAAACACGATACACATTCATTCTGTACAATTCTAATTCACCTAGTCACAAAGAACGCTGTCTATAACCTTTGGTTATTCAAAGGTTCAATGCATCTCAACTACTCCACCCGACTACACAGCATTACAGCAATATAAATCAAAAGTAAATTCACAAATGCATTTTAAATGAGAATTCATTCTACCGGTCATGCTTCCAAATGCTTTCACTAGAAAGATTCAACAAGACATTCATTTAGTCCTCATTTCAACACACTTGCCATTTCCAATCTCTATCAGACCAGATTCATTCTCAACATAACACCAGCAACTATAGTAACTCTTACCAAACTCCCTTGAGAACTCCATTTCAACTACTTTTACTAACCAACATTCATTCCAACGCAAACTGTTCTATAGTTCATTACGATTTACATGGTTTATGCCATCAATTACAACTCAAATTTCATACTTAGAACAATCGATATACCACCAAACATATTCAATTCCATTACCACCAAAACTCAAACACAAATCATCTTCTTCTCGTTTAATAACCTCAATTCATACACACGTATAACTCAAATAACAATCATTAACACTTAGGCGTTCATAACATCAACTTCTACATCTACAACATATACACAAACCCAATCTACATCCCCTGCGATTTCGCTTTACAATTTCACATAAATATATCAACACCGGTTCAACATCAATTACTTTTCCAAGCCCCCGCATCAAAATTAATCTAAATATCAACACCATCTCCAAAATCATGTGCTTTACTAAAACCATCATCACCACCACCACGATTCATCCTCAACTCAAACTCTTAACTCGAGGAAACAACTTCATAACATCTCCATAATCCATAACAACCCACGATGGCTACGCCCATTCAAACACCCATATAACTCAACAATTGAAATAATTCAATTAGTATACTAAGACTAAATCCATTTAGAGGCTTACCCCAAGCACTTACGCCCTTTGAATTGTTGTTTCCCAAATTATCTCCTCCAACCCTTGATTATTATTTCCAATCTCATCACCACCGATTTCTAAACTTTAAACTTGATTTCATCAAGAATTTTTATTCAATTCACCAACACCTACTTCTAATATCCAACCGCACTGATAAATCCGAACCCTTTTTCATGATCTGTGATTGATTCAACATAACAAGAAACCTAACTTCTTGATTCACCTCTAGATTAGCTTCACTTATTCAATTAACGTCAACCCTTTTTATTCTTCATTATCAACCACTCCAATCCATCTTCGCTTTTTCGATTTTTTTATGTCTAACACTTCAAACTCAAACCCTAACTTCGATTCTACAGAAACTCTATCTTCTTCATCCCGTGCTCAAAATATACTCAACACCATCACCAATAATCACCGATTGCTAAAAGATATTCTCCACCTTCTTCCATCGAACTTTCATTTGATTCTCTCAATTTTTTTCGGAGAACAAGAACGAGAAGAAAGAAAATGAGAAGAATAAGAAATAAGAAATAAGAAGATAATAAGAAATATAATGAATTTATCTTCTCTATTAGGTGAAGATAAGACCAAGGATAATACTATTTCACCCACTCGCTTCCTAAAGGGAAGCCCGGTGTCGGTCATCATTTGTGAAAAGACTATTTTGCCCTTTAAACCAATCCACTGACACTTAAATGCAGTGTCATTGACATGTTCGAGTAGTCCATTCGCAGAACTTTTCGAGATCTATCTAACGATACTAGTTTCATCTATATCTTTGTTAGATTAATTCTATTAAATAACGTTCGTGTTAAACTAAACGAGTTATAGCGGCTAAGGCGTCCCTTGACCGTCTAATAGCGTTGTGAACTTGAGGTCCTTACATTCTCCCACACCTTATTCATTTTCGTACTCCCGAAATCCAACCATCCTTCCGGTCTTCAAAACACTCCCCACCTTATAGAATAATCCTATCTCTTTTTATTGTCTAAGCCGCAAAACAACATAAAACAAAGTACAAACCTATATGGTTGTCTCAACTAAAATTTGTGGCTCTAAGTTCAACTATGCTTTGATTTAAATTCTTTAAAGTAGGGAAAGTCTAAGTTTATTAAACTAATTTATATTTCTAATTACGAAAGAAAATATTCTATAAGTTTCTAATTAAATTTAGGATCTATCACTTCACTAATAAGCAAGTTTCCCCTTCAATGCCTAGTGATACAAGAATCTTGTTTTTCATCTGTGTTCAAGACGCTTTACAATGCCTACCTAATAACAAGTATCACTCGAACACATCGGAACTACCAACCTCACTATTCCCTGATCTGGATTAACTAAGCGCAAGATTATCACGATTAATTAAAGTGTTAATTTCATTTTATTAATATTAATTAGTGTTTAACTTCTATCTTAACGGTGTAATTTGACAAGTTTATTGTAATTTATATACATGTTCACAACATTTTTAAGCAATCTAGTTATCTGAGTTATTTATTTATTTTATCAATGCAAATAATCCAATTTCGATTTCAAAAATCAATTTTATAATATCTGGATATTTTAACTTTAGTGCAATACCATATAAAATTTTAGAATTCATGTACTATTTAAGAAAAACTTAGTGTTATTACCATTATCCAATTTAACTATTATTATTTCTAATATATCTATTTGTTTATTTAAGCTTATGTGACTTGATATAAGTAAATAACCGCTAACCATTTTCCATAGTTGTTTTGTACTAATATTTTATCTTCATTATAACATTTATTTCTTATTTCTTAGATCGGATACGGTTAAATTGTAATTAGTCATAATGTCAAGTTTAATTTTATTATTAACACTAGATTTGATTTGATCTAACTTTATTTCCTTAAATTTATTTTATTGCTAAATAATCTTTAAGTTGATTGATTAATAAAATTACGTTTCCTATAATTATTATCCAAATGATATTTACAATAACTCTAAATTCTATAGCAATTAGTAAAATATAATACTCCTTTGTTTTACGAAAAGAGATACTATCACTTTTTCAATTTGGCTATTTTTAGGCTAAAATGAAAAAGTGAAAGTATCTCTTTTCCAAAAATAAAGAGGGAGTATTATTGTTTGTGTTGGACGAATATCGCGACAGTAACA
>JAJJWW010019080.1:33562-89337 GCA_023531295.1 Papaver armeniacum | reverse complement strand
AACAACATTGTAAAATGCATCGGATGAGACCACCGATTCACGCAATATTTGCTGGTCAACTCGGCCTGGTTCACAAATTTAAAAACCACAAAATGCACATCAAAAAGAGTTGAACCTGAAATGTTACTAACACTCGGGTTAGAAGGAACTTGTATTGTAGAAAGCACTACACGATCCAGAGTAGAAGGAACTTTTTTTTTCGCTTTCTAGTTTATTATTGAATATTGATTAGTCCGGTGCTTGGGGTTTACTGTTTTGGAAGTGTTCAATTACACGTTTTGCCAAGAATGATTCTTTTACTTTGATTTCTTTTGATCGACCATTTAACGACATGATTTAGCAGTAACTTCGATCACGTGCATCTAAAATTTCCCTTACCTTTGTAACCTTGATCCCAAAACCTTCAAATTCAGATAGTTGTGATAATCTTCTAAAAGACGGAGGGAGAAATGACCAAGTAGAAGCTGATTATATCAACAGTTACCTCACGAGCAAGAGAAGGAAAACCCAATTAAGTCAAGACCCATTTCAATCCCTATCACTAGCATAACTTTTTGTATTTTGAGAATGGAGCACAATGAGGTTTCTGTGTGGTAATACATGGAATAAGCGATTTATATGAGCTCTAGTATTCTCTCAGACAAAAGTTGAAGCGGATCTCAATTTGTATATTCTGTTGTAATTTGAAGTACTGGTTCAGACATTTTTTAAAAGAATGATTAATTGGGGATATGAAAACTAATTGGGAAATATAGCTACAAGACAAAATAGGAGTCCCAATAGTAATTCTGAGTCACCCTTTATGTAATTATTTTTTTAATTCCTTATTTACCCCTCACTAATTAGGTTTAGTGGTTAATAATAATTAGTAAAAAACTTAAGTATTTGGGGGATAGATTAGTGTGTATTTTTATTTGTGTTTGGGTGAGAGTAGAAGGAGGGAAAAAAATATTTGAGAGAAATTTCTTTTTTGAAAATGGAAGATGATTGTGATGAGAGAATTACAGCTAATAAGAGGTTGAAAAATTGATTTTTTTTTGAATCCACCATTGTTGGGTGTGACTTGAAAAAGCTTGGTGGTCGGCATGGTATTCAATCAAAAACCCATGTGGGCAATTGTTGAAAATGTTCATAAATTGTTTGCCATTATAATGTTGATTTTTCCTGTTTGATCTTGAGGAAATGTTGATTTTTTTTCTTTTGAACTGGTACCGGCATGGTAATCTAGTTTTCGAGCATCTTAGGTACATGTTCCGGCATAGTATTTTGCTTAAATTTCTATGCTTAGAACAGGATGAAAAGTATCGAGAATGTTGATTTTTTTTTCACTTGACTACAGGATATTGATAGGAAATTTTCGAGCATGCGATATCATGTTCGACATATGGTCTTCATCAATTCCGGGATGGTGTTCATCACTTCCGTTTGAATTTTTTTCCTATTAATCGGTCCACTTCTTAGGCATGGTCGGTTGATATGAAGACTATGCGATGATCATAAATACCAGCATGGTCTTCATCAATTCGGCATGGTCATCATCACTTTGGATGATCTTCATCACTTCCGAATAAAAAATTGGTTTCCAAAGTGAGGAGAAGAGAATTTGATATAGAGTGGGGAGAGTTTGGAATTTGAAAGGAAATGGGGAAATATTTGGGTTTCAAAGCTCCACCCTTAAATAAGATTAATAAGAAGTGGAGATGGAAATGGGGGATATGATTTTGTTTTTTGATTTTTATTTTGTGGGAAGGGTATTTTAGTATTTTCGCCGCAAAAAACACCCCTTAACAGACACCTTTGGTTTGGGGAAGTAATTCATATCCCCCAATTAGTTTTGATATCCCCAATTGTTGGTTCTTTTAAAATCTCAGTAGTTTTGCAATGATTTTACAGTCGATCCATGTAGTTTAGGCTTCTGTATAGTTTGTCTTGTGGGAGCATTACTGTTTTTGTAGTTTTTCTAATACTAGTACCATCAGATCTATGGATGCCATTAGTGACATATGGCCTGGGTATGCTGACAGACGGAGGCCAAGTGCACGTGCATCGATGTGGCATGCATAAGTTAAACCAAATTTACAAGTTATATATCAAATTTACAACTCCAATTGTAACTACTGGAAATCAAGTAGTACACCCAAAAGGAAAGTAACCAAGATCTAAGACATGTTAAGTAAACTAGAGGATCTTTATTAACGAATCAACCAAATAAACAAAATATAAGTTCTTGAATACCAGGAAACCCTAGTTTGACTCTCTAAGCTAAGCTCTCTCCAATCTCCAAAATCCCCCCATTGTCCAAGGATCTCTATTTATAGGCCAATCAACCCTAATGATGTACAACTCATTTTACTTCGCTGCGTTCTCGCGGAGATGCTTTATACTTCGCCCAGACCATTTTCCATAAAGTTTTTCCCTTTCTTTCACCGACAATTAAGGTCTTTGTCGGGACAGCTGTCTCTTTTCTTGCCCGATAATTTACTTACTTCGCGAGTTATCTTTTTAGCCAAGTTAGCTTATTTTCGCCCATCTCTACTTACGTGGTTGGTATCTTGTAGGGTACTCCATTGATCCTTCAGCTCCTATTCTCCTAGTGGGTTACTTCGTGGTTGGTATCTCGCACATGGCATTTACTTCGTCAATTAGTCAATAACGGCGACTCTGACTTGATTTGACAAGTCACTGACGAAGATTTTCGGGGCACGATACAGATCTTTGGCCGGGATTCTCGCGTCTTCCCTACGTCACGTGGCGGTTCGTATTTTGGTATCTACATTTCGCCTTTTCTTATTCTACTCGATCGTGGTGAGAGGGGAATAAGAACCGTCTGAGTTAAATAACTGCCACTCCTCCCCCATCAGTGCTCTCCACGTGGTCCCATTCCTCGTGTAACCGCCGATCAATGTTCATATTCTTCGATCGTGGGTAGCCTAGTTTGACCAGTCATCTCTATAAAATACCCTATTTTTCAGACTTTTTAAACTTTACCTTATTCTCTCATCTTTTACCTTATGCGTAAGTTTAGGTCTTGTTTCATTCCCTTCAATGGCTCCCAAGAAAGTCCCCGGTCCTACTACATCTACGACTTATGAGGAATTTAAAGTCGACCTTGAGAAGCTTTGGGCATCTCTCTATATCCCGAGATTGATTCCACCGTTTCTTCCCTAGTATCGCAACCAAATCCATGGAACTAAACTACCATGGATTCGGATGGAACTTGGACTTCTACAAAGATGTTGATCACCGTCGGTCAACTGAAAGCAGTCTTTCTTTTCCCCTGTATGATCCAAATAACCCTCATTTTTACAAAATTCTAGTTAAGCTTCGTGAGGTTTTTACTGATTATGTGGAAACACTATTCGTCTTGCTAATGAGTTCGTCAAAAGGTCTAATGGTGGTCCTTTCCAGATTCCACTCTTGGTGCAATAATTCGTTCCTACAGATTATAACATTGATTCTTTCTCCGCGAATTACGTTGGCAAGGATATGACCACGAGAGCCTATCAGGAGTGGGGCATCAAACTTTCTTGCAAATCTTTGGCTGACCAGTCTAAGGCCTTTCTTTTGGATGTTGACCCTCCTGGTACGAAATGAAACCGATATATTTGTCTTTCTAATGATGAGGATTGGATGATGTTTCCTTTGGTAGTCGAGGGTCCTCTGGTGTGGGGTTTCGACGAGAGCAGCCACCGGCCTTGGGGTCCTCTCCCCCGAGCATGCCCATATCATAGCGTATGATCCGGGTTGACTTCGTTATTTCTAAGATGCCCAACGAGGTCGCCTTTAATTTTCCTTTGGCTTCCTTTCCTTTTACTTATATCGTCCCCTAACGTCCTTGTTCTGTTTGATGTCATCCGCTTCCCCTTTGGTATGTTGAAGGGACCGCTCTAGGGAAACCGGTTCAACCACAGGTTTGTATCTCGTGGCCTCTCTTTTTTGGTCATTATCCTCATCAATTTCTAACTTTCCATTTTTCAGGAGAATGAGCCTCAAGCAACGGATGGTCCTGCTAAGAATTTGAGGAAATGCCAAAGTTTCGGGGTTCCTTCTGCCACTTCCCAGGTATCCCTTTCTTTCTTGACTTTTCTTTCTTCTTCTCACGTCGTCCCTTAACCTCGTGGAATTCGGGGATTTATTCTCCACATCTCGCTTCCCACGGCGTCGCTCGCCGTACGGCTTGGATGTGGTGACGGCATGACCCAAGTTCATTCTTCTTCATCGCTCTATCTCAACCCGATCCTCCTCGTCATCAGCAATCTAGCTCATCTAGCGAGGCTATCCCTTCGCGAGCTGCCCCTTCAACTGAACCTACTTCGTCTAAAGGTGGCCTGCAGGCTAACGAAGTGGAGGAGCCCTGAGCATCTTCCCCGACATAAAATTCTTAAAGGGAGATTTTTGTTACAACTCGTGGAAATCCCTCCTTAAGATCCTGGAAATTTCTAAATCCTTTGTCTCCCTCGGTTTTGATGACTTCTTGGTCAAGATCAATCCTTTATTTTGCAACGCTTCTTTGAATCTCTCTCTGCAGCACATTCTGCCATAATGGATTTGGTGAGCTTTATAAGTTGTCATGAGTTTAGCACTTGTGTTTCACCTCTTGTAACACTTCGCGGAATTTTCAAGTGTGTCTTTCATCTTTTAGGAACAAAATCGTAGCATGGTTCATCTCGTAGAACTTCGGGAGTCTCAGGAATTGATGAAGAAATCAAGTGCTCCCATGGTCCATCCCGTCATAAGGGAAGTGTCATAAGGATGAGGCGGTTAGTAAATACGAGGGAGTTAATGGTGAAACGTTCTTTTTATGAAACATCAATTCCATGCGTTAACGGTTTATGGAATATCAATTCAATGCATTAACGTTTTATGGAACATCAATTCTACGTGCGTTACTGCTACCACCTCCTTCATTAACTCACCCATTTTTCCATTCCTTAATGAGACGAGTGCGTTTCACTTGACTTGTATAAATAGGTCTTACCTATTTCCATCGAACAACAAGTTCATGGGGAACATACACCACTCGAAAATACTTGCTAGCTTACCATTGGTAGCCTTCCCACTTTTAAATACAAGTCACGGTAACACAACTACTCTTCGAGAATTAACTATTACGGTCTTATCACTTTCCTTTGCTTCCCTCCCCAAATCAAACCCATTCTCCTTCACTTTGTGACCAAAGCAAGTCTGGAACGGCCATTTCTTGGTTTAGGCCGGCACTACACCATTTTTAGGGATTCGCACGAAGTTCGTTCTTGGCCAAAAACTCATAGCGGCAAAGTGACGTTCCAAAACACGGTGTTGCATTTTTCGCAACGGCATAAGCTCGTTGCGACTCTTGTCGACAACGGAGATTACTTAGCGTCTGTGCCGTTGCGACTCTATGTATTTGCAACCAAGGTCTGCCGTTGCTAACCTGTTTCTAATTACGGGAATACCCCACCCGAACTAAAATATTATTGGTTACGGTTCTAATTTACTTGGTTCTTGTTCTAACTTAGCAACATAATACGAGGCGTTGCTAATTTTTGCAACGGCAAAAAAAAATGGTCAAGTCTTCATTCACTGTCAAAATCCATTCCCCCATTTACCCCCTGCGAGTTATCCGGTTCCCCATATTGACATTCCACATATATACAAACCATGACACATTAGTTCACTTTCATTTCCACATTCACCATTATGAAAAAGAATTCTTCAATTGAAGTTAACAACAAGTATGAGTTTTTGATACAAACTATGTCATTCATTTAATGGACATAATACCCATGAACATACTTAATTCCTAAGTTCGATGTGTAGAAAGTTAAGAAATTCCTATGTTAAGAAAATCCTAAGTTCGGTTTGTAGAAAGTTAAAATTCCTAAGTTCTGAAAATCTAAGTTCTTCTAACTTAAATCTCTATAAGGAGATACTACATCATAACTTACAAATCTTGGCGGTACTAAGGGACCTAATAGTTCTTTGCTTTCTTTGCTTTGTTCTCCAACCTTTCCGATATCACAACAGCATCATTCAATTAACCTGCGAACAAAGCATCACAAATTCTTCCAATCGGATAACTGGAAGATGCTTATAAATCAATTGAAGTCAAAAACTAATAAAGAAATAATATGGTACATGCAAGTATAAGTAGGAAAAATCTGTGGAAATGATGAATATGGGGAGCTGGATAAGTTTCCATTATCTCTAATCCTCCTTCCAATGACCTAAGTTAAAACAATGATAGATAAAAAGCTTGCGCATATAATTGGTGTTCTGTAAAAACATGGAGGCATTTCATTACCTGCTACTGATGAGCTCTACTTGCATTGTTACATTTTAAGCATCTTAATGAAAGCATCATTCTCATTCTGATGTCGCTCAAAATAAGGACTTAGTAAGCATATCATCACATGTAAATTCCCAGTGAAATTCATCGATTCATACGGGCCAAAAATGTCACTTTGTCGTCAATGTTCCAACTTTGTGAACATACGCTGATTCGTTGAACCTCACTTCCATCAAAAATATTGGAGAGACTGGAAACAAGTTCAAGTGCATCTTGATCAGGCCCTTTTTCCCATGCAAATGTGAGAACAAATTGCTGGTAGAGTTCCAAGCTAAGACCATACGAAAGATACACATTAAAGGCATCCTCATATGGACGGAAATTTGAGAACCAAGGAGTTTTCAAACGATACCCAACTTTTAGAGGTGCGGCGCAAAAACAAGGTACGGGGGCTGCAGTGACTCTTTCGTAGTCTTTAGGACATGGCTGACAGACATTGTTGGTTTGGTCGGGTGCATCATTTTCTTCGATCGGAATCCATGAGATATTAACTATGTTGAGTTGGTTTGCATTCATACATACAAGATTTCCTTAAGCTTGAACATCGAGGGTAACCATAAATATTAAGTTGCCCAAATCACGAGAAAGACATGAAGTGGCTCGAGGTGATGAAGTGTCTACACGATAGTGACATTCATAGGGGAAAGAGTGCTGAAATATTTGAAAGCGTTGTTAAATCTCCTACAAGACACGGTAAAAAGTCGACCAATATACTCATATGAACGGAGCAATATTGAGTTTTAATGTTGTGAGTTTTACGGGATGAGTTTTTCTCCGTTGCATTGAAAGTTCCGTTGCTCCAAATGATGGATGAAAGCGGAACCACTCAAAGAATTATTCTCCGGTGACACAAACAACACGCAATGAGGACCATGAAACACCCGGATAAATGCGGGTATTGATCATAACATATATCCAGAAAAATAATAAAAAAATACAAGTAGACTCGAAGTACACTCACAATCTCTGTGAGAGGAAGCCCGGAAAAGTGGTGGAATATTTCCCTCTAGTTTGTTGTTTGATAAGTCACTTTGCACATATATTTATCGAATTGCGCTTCATTATTATTCTCATAAGTCTGGAAAATTCTACTTAAAGGAAAATTAAGACAGATCGGAAGTAATGTGATATATTTAGTTAAATTAGGGAAGATAGCTGCACATACATTGTGGTCATATCATCCGAGAGCCTACTTGAGGATATTGACCCATTAAGCTGGTTTGAGCTGTGATCTCTGAAACGTGAAATTTTTAATCAGCAAAATGCGCCGTAAATGGAGGAAACACAGGAGATCCAGGCTGGCTTCTTTAAACATATAATATTAAGAAATAAAGAAACTGTACATACAGTTCCTAAGACTCCTGATGGACCAAATATAGTTACATCAAGGTTTGGGACACAATGATTCTGCACATACATAGTTGTAGGTTAATGAGCTGCATGTGTGTGCACCAAGTTTAAATTTCCAAGTAAAAATTTTAATTGAAAAATGAAGCACATAAAAATTGAAAGTAAATAAGCAATATCCATGTGTTCCTGGAAAAGGATACCATGGTCGAGGACCCATAACTATCATGGAACCACAATTACGGACCAGCCGGTAAAGCCATTGGATTTGATGGTCTAAATGCTCGAAACTGTCTCAAAGAACCTGTCATCTCGTTTAAGACAACGTGCAGTTACGGATGACTACCGTTCATTCCATTATAACTACAAATAAAGGGTTTGGTCCAACAATTCGTGCAATCAACGACATGGAATGCAATGGAGAAAACTTTAATGCCGGTCCAGGCAAGAATTAAATTTTTCAAGGCTTACTGCAGTCAACTTGGTGTGGCACCAGGGGCTAATCTTGCTTGCTAAAAACTTATGTTTTCCTAATTTCTAAGTATGTAATGATGTTCAATAATGATGAGTGACATAAAGAGCAAGATATGAATATCCATATATGCCAAGTTAATAAATGAATTTTATTTTGTCAAAGCTTTCTTAGGTTCTTCACTTTTGTAAATCAGATAGTTGAGAGCAAAGTAACTGTGTCTGTGTGTAAATGGGGCACTACGGTATGGGGCACAACAGTATGAGGCAAACTAAGATGGCTACGGTATGATGACCAAGTAATGCTAACTAGGGGATGACTACTGCTCACCAAGGTCGCATGTGAATGGTGCGTTGAATCCAATAGTAAATCATATGAAGTCAACCTTCCTACTTTGAGTTGGGTAAATCTGGAAGTAATAAAACTACAACAGTTTATAACTACACGATGTTGACCCAATTCCTTGTTATGATCACAAACCTTTATATAACATCATAGACTTTGCAGGGCAATGAAAGTAAAAGATAGCCAGAGAAACACCACAAAAACAATGTTAAACTCCATTAAGCTAAGCATCAACCCTATTCTAATATTTCCCTCATAACAATCAAGTTACATAATTGACAATTGGAATTGATCCGCTACTTGAGTTATTGTTCATGTGGCTGCAGCAGCAAGAAAAAACGAACAAATTAAGACAAGGAGTAAAAACTAAAAATTTAATAAATCAACCTGCATAAGAACACATGATTACAACTTACATGTTCACAATAACAAAATCAAAAGACAGAGAGACAAGTTCGAGTTTGGTAAAAAATAATTAATCCATTAGAAATTAAACCCAATCCAAACTTTAGAAACCATAAACCTAGAAATTAGTGAAACAAATTTTTTTAAAATCTATCAAAACCCTAGATCCGTAGTCATAAATCAAATAAATCATACAAAAATGAGTATCACCCATCAATCACAAAAACAACACCGCGAATCGGATAGATGCGAGAAAAAATCAAAAACAATATTTGATTATTACTTCCTCTTTGGAAGATCGGAGTCTTCGGTAGAGAGAGAGAAACAAATCGAGAGAAGTTGATGTTGTTGATGGTGATCTTGATGATGGTGTCGATTTTCCAAAGAGGTTACGAGATGAAAGAGATGAAGAAATGAGATCTTGATTCTTCGGAGAGATGAGGTTTGTGGCGGAGAAAAAATGAGAAGGAAAAACTTCGATAAAGGCGGGATATCGGATATAGGGTAGATATGGCTGAGCGGGTGGAAAAAAAAAAAAACAAGTCTTGACCAAATTTTGGTAGGCGTGTTTATAAGTCCTAGTGTTCAGGACCACGCACGTGGTTCACACGCTTGAACCCAGCGTAGTTGCGATTCTTAACCTTGTGTGTGAGGTTGCAATATTCGCAATGGCAGTCCTCCGTTGCGAAAAATATCGGTTGCAAATAGCAACCAAAATTTCGCAACCGCACTAGTGTCGTTGCAAACCTCGGGGTTGCGAATCCCTTAAAATGGTGTAGTGCGGACTTGTACAGGGTTGATATCTCGAATCTAAAGTACTCCTTAGGTACATTGTTTAGGGTTTAAATTTGTTCCTCACTCGCACACCCGAAATTACCAAAATCAGCGAAACTATTTTCACCCTCAAAAACAGGTTTGTATACACGGTTGTCTTCGCTCGATCTTGATGATCATCATTTCGCATACTTGATTGGTGTGCGGTATTTTGCTACCACAGATGTGGAATGGAAATATGTGATGAGGAAGACAAGGAAAACATGAATGGCCATTAAAATATTTTTTGACAGAGTTGGAAATATGGAAACTGAGTTATCAGTCATTTCTTTCGTCTCACTACTCAACTAATCTTCCCAACTAGGAACAGATTTTCCTAATACTTATCAAAAGAAGAAAAGATAGATTTTCATTGTACAATCCCAATCACTTAATTTCTACACTGCAGGATATATATATAATATTTTCATATTTTGAAAACTAGTAGTTGAGTGTCAACCCCTTCACAGTTTATATTACAGGTTTTGCACAGGGCGGTCGCTGGCTAAAACCTGATTTAATTCAATTCTAGTTTAACAATTCATTAGTTATTGCACATAAAGAGTGCTCATTATATTGCAATTTAGGGGAATAATTGATTTTATGTATTGCCAAATTCTGATTTAGTTCAATTCTAGTTTTTTTCTTTTTTTTCTGTTTTTGGTTCAAATTATTTTACTCTTTAGAATTAGTTTATGTTGTGTTATTATTGTTGTGAATGGTGATTGTTAAATTTCAATTGATAGTTAACTGACATGTACATTCGAATTTGGCATATTTATAAACAGGTTTTGTATTTTTGATTCTTGAAGTGATCAAACATTAATTACAATCAGGTGTCGTAGTAGAAGGACAAAATGCAAGAGTGGTGCTTCTAAAAGAAAGATGAAGGAAAGAGCTGAAAAACATTCTTATATAATGTTGATCAGCTGCGTTCTCTTGATGATGATATCTTAATGGCTTCTTGTACCAACCTTGAAAGTCATCAAAAAGATATGGTATGGGTTCAAATAATAGACATGACTTATATGCGGAATTGAAAGTTTCAAAAAATTTATCTTCCTGCGAAACCGATAAAGAAATTTAAGTATTGAACTTATCGAAAAGATATGGAAGGTTGTTACCGAATGCGTTTATATCATACCGAATTTTATTGACTATTCCACTTACAGTCGCCTCGGGTAACGAAGTTTTCAAAGTTGAAGTTTAGCAAGAATTATCTTTGGTTGACGATGTCAAAAGAAAGGTTGAATGGGTTAGCAATGTTATCCGTTGAGATTTTAGATAACATTAATTTTGATTGTATAATTGAAGATTTCGCATCGGAAAGGGCAGGAAGATCAGTTTTATCATGAAATAAGGTATTTGCTTTGTGTTTTTAGCTCTTTTTTTGCCAACATCGTTTGACAATCTGTGTAATAATTTTGTACCGAATCGCCAAAATAAATTTTATTTTGCCTATATAGGCCCCCTTTTCAGTAAGTTCGCCTAGGGCCCCTTAAATCTTTGCTACGGCCCTGGTTTTGGACATACTGCATTGGTGGTTTTACGGATAACAAATCTATATGCTTACAAGATAAATCACCTCGACCTCGAGTACCCTTAAACTTCCTTGTGGTCATCGTTGTTGGCCAAAAAGCTTCTCTGGCGAAAACCGTAGACAGTGTACGCATACTTACAAGCCAACTTAAGACTTTTAGAGAAGATCCACAGAGACCAAATCCTCCCAGAAAAAATGGACAAATTAATTACGATAACCAAGAATTGCATCTCTTATGGAGCACATCGCAATAAATAACTACACTATTAGTACAAACAAAAGAACAGCCATTGGGCAAAGTGACGGCAAATTCTCAGGTGCAAGTTTTGCTGTATGCAATCGAAAAACATGAGTTAATACTTTTTAATGTTGATTTCCAAGAAGAAAAAATGTTGATGATCATGACAAGTACACTGATGCAACTGCTGATGATAGTACCGGTGGTGGTAATCCTGCTGCTGATGATGGTAGAGATGAAGATCTGTTTGCTGCCTGCTTATATACCACATTACCGCAGCAACCTCACTTCAGTCCCTTAGCAAAATACTGTGCTAATGTTAGACTAGAAATTAGATTAGGATTTGAGATAATTTTTGTCGAGAGACTAACTCAAAAGTTGAAGAATTTAATTCGGTGCCAGAACTCCGATTTTTGTCAAACCAACTCATGAGAAAGAAGAGTTATCAAATCTCGAAGAAATGAAATTTAGAGAAAGATGTGATTTTTTGCTAGAGAAAACGAGAAATATGAGGAAAAAATAAAGCATTGGGAAGGTAAAATATTTAATGCTGAAATGGTGCAATCGGAGAATGTTCAGTGTAGAATTTCAGAGTTGAAGGGCGAAAAAAATGAAGGGCGTTCAGCCCTATAGTTTCTACTTTTGCGGGTGGTATAATTTTCGATCTGATTTTAGTGAGGTAGAATGGTGAAAATGGAAGTTGAAGATTATTAGCAACTCTTCATATATGGGAGAATTTTATGTTAGTGGCTACCTGAGTTTTTAATTGTTGATCATACAAACTTTATAAATTGAAAATACTGTGTACAAAATGTAACGTATCGTTAGAAACTTCGGTGACCACTATCTTAGAAGAGAAAATGTTTGTGCCTCGAAACTTATAACACACATTTTAAAGTTCCACAGCAAGAAACACTATCAGTTTAAATATATTCTAAGGTAAATGCAAGTTGCACTGAACCGTTCTACTAGGAGTATTCAAAAAATGACTTCCCGCAGCTGCATTGCTAATAAGGGTACCGTATTTCCCGGGGGTGTACCAAAATCTAAATAAGACAAAACATCCATTACCTTTTTGATTGGTATACCCCAAGAAATATGGCACCCCTCATTAGCACCATGCAAGTTTTGGCTATAACAGATTCATATATATGTATCCATGTTGTAGTCAGGCTTGAATGGGCAAGTCCCCAAATATTTTTCTTTCCACCCATATCTTTTTCACTCCCAACTTCTGGAAAATATTAGGTGGAGTCAATGCGTCTGGTACATTCTCAACCAAATCTATGTATAAAGCCCTTAGTGACCTAGTGGAATTCAAGTAAGAACGTAGTGCTAAATAACATTTGGACGTACTTCAGGTCCACATAATTGGATTAAACATTTCCTTTGGAAGTGTTTTACTCAGTGCCTTCCAGTCAGAGATATAATATAATAGCATCTAGAATTCATCTGGAATCTAACTTGAGCCCTTTGTGCAACCGTGCACCTGAATCTATCCAGGAGTTTACAAGTCTGAACTTACCTAAAAGTGTCCGCAAGTTTTTGTGGGAGAGAACAACTGTTATTGCCATTTGCTATACTGGGTCAGAATTCCTACCGCTAGGGTACAGAATCTTTGGTATATTTGATATGCCAAAGGCAAATGCTATTGGCTATTGCTAGAGAAATTACTACGAACAGTGTTTGTATGTGCATCAGTCCGTAATATGGATTTAAGTTCGACTTCAATCTCCGGTAATCTGTTTCAGTCCAAATGGGGTCGTTCTGTCTCGACTGCATCTCAAGATTCACGAATATCAGATATTAGAATGCGGGCTTAAAACACTTATAAACTGAAGAAGGTTAAATTTCAAAAATTGAGCAACTAAATGTCACATGAAATATCTAAGAAACTTGTTTTCAATTTCGGGAAGATGGAAGCTGGATTTTTTTACCATTGTTTCAGTATTCTGTTAAGATATGCTGAGAAGTGAGAACTGAATATTTTGTTAAGATATTCAGTATTTCCAGTAAATGTAATCAATGTTAGCCGAATGGTAGACAATTTGAAGATCCAGAGTTTATGTTGCTATATTAACACATGTTTTTATTTCGCTAAATGAAAATTATAATTGCAGGGCATCCATGAAACCTGAACTTTCCTGCATTTGTATCTGAACACTGAACTCAACCGTGGTCGGCATCCATTTTTACAAGGACTTTACATTATGATTCTCAGTTGTGTATTACTTGTCTGGTTGTTCTAGTATACTTACTTGTCGTGTTGGTTCTTTGTATTTTTATATGGCGCAGATTATATAAGCTTGGTCACTTTTTAATTTGCTTGTAGTATGGGTGAGCAAAACCTTGCTTGTGAAGATGTACTCAAACATGCGACAAGGTTAAGAAATACATTAGGAAGGAAACTGGTAAAGCTGAAGACCAGACATGCCACTAAACTATATCTTCTGCAATGGTATCTACTCCAATTTAGATCATTCCCTGTCCATTGTAACATTGTTATCAAAGATGTTTTTCTAATTCACACAACCGCACGAGCGAAAAAAAAATAAAAAATTCTGAAATGGGCTTTGATGTGGGGGAACTTATTGTACAACTGAATTGGGCTTTGATTGTTGGAGGAACACCAGAGATCTAGAGGTTTCTTTGTTAATTTGTCAACTGATTTCAAGAAATTGGTAAATCTTGGTGAGATATCATTATTGGGTTTTAATAAGATACTCTATAGTGGGAAAAACTGATTGTTGAGGAAAATTTTGTTATAATTACAATCACAAGTAGAGATTTTAGGGACTTGTAGTAACTTGACTAGAGCTTATGTGTTTTTTTTTTTTTTTTTGACATGAATCCTCTCATTTCCTAATTAATCTATGTATGTAGTTTTAATAGATATCTCTAATGGGATTCTTGTACTCCCTCTGTTTCAAACCTAGTTTAAGTTTGCGCAATTTTTAAGGCATGGGGGAGATGGGAATATTTTTAAGTATTTTTTTTTATTTATAATTATACCTTTATAGATAATAACTAGTAAATTTTAAAAATGACTTACATATTAAACTATATAACGGATATTCGTAAACTTTAAACTATTTAAAAACATTTTAATCTACATAACGAATATAAACATGACTATCAAATTATGCATATTTCTTATACTAACAATAATTAATTAAAAGAGTAGTGTTAGAAATATTCCATTGTTTAGTGATATAGGTGATTTATTAGTGGGAAAAATTAAAAAATGAGCTTCATCTATTTAGGGACGAAAAGAGGTATTTATTTTGATCTTGTCTAAGTTTTTGTCTCATTGCACACCAAATTGTAAAGAATGTGCAATGTGTTATCAGTGCATCGCCACATGACCTAAGCAAGAGTAGGGAAGTTACCAAATGTGACTAATTGTTGGTCTGGATCAAACGAATAGTTCTGGCCTCGAATTTCAGGATAATTTTATAGGACAAATAGAGATCGGGTTTCGAGATAAATTTGAGTCTTAATTAAGGACACGACCTGGCTATGATCATTTTAATTTGAGTCTTAATTAAGTGACTGATGGGGGGAGTTGCAAGATTTTTTATGTTTAAACAAATAATACCCTATATCGTTTTTGTTCCAAAAGTTACCCTTGGTTGATGGTGAATGTTAGAGCATCGTTCGGTCAAACTCATAAGTTTTGGTATGTCAAGGTTGTTGTCAATTTTAGTTGATCAAAACTATGTCTATATTTATAATGTACAAAAGTCAGTCTCAGACCAGGAACAGAGCATGGTAGTTCGGTGACCTTGAAGATTGAAGAAGACTGAACACGACGTCAATGATATCTTCATCAATAAAGGTACATGAAGAC
Source organism: Papaver armeniacum (assembly GCA_023531295.1). Taxonomy (NCBI): domain Eukaryota; kingdom Viridiplantae; phylum Streptophyta; class Magnoliopsida; order Ranunculales; family Papaveraceae; genus Papaver; species Papaver armeniacum. The sequence continues at coordinate 73,999 of JAJJWW010019080.1, read as the reverse complement.
TGACTATCCTATTTACTCATATTACCTATCATTTTGTCCACTTTGTATGACTTTTGCATAATAATGAACACTGTAAATAACAAAATGTATGATTGCTAAAAGCTGGTACCAGCATTAGTGAGGTTGGTACTGCTTGAGTGATCCAACGGCCATGATCATTTATAAATTTTTTATCTTACCTGAAATGGTACCAGTCCCGCTACTGCTGGTACCATCCTTTAGCAATCGTGGAATAATGCAAGATAAGGAGTAAGTCAAGTTAGTTATTAAAAGTTCACAAACTGTCTTACCAGTTCAAAAACTTGAACTTTTTAGTATAAAGACATGATTTTGAATCTCAATGGAGTCGCGTATACGAAGTGATTTGCTCGGTTCTTGAACTAGTCAATTTGCTCAGTTCGCGAACTAGTCGATTTTGAGATAGTTATTTGGAAACTATTAGTATTGAAATGTACACGAATTGATTTTCTCAGTTCTCGAACTAGATAATTTTCAATGTTTCATGTACATCTTTTGTTTCCAAGTGCACAAACTGTTTTGACAGTTTACTAACTTGCCAAATCCAAAAGGTTCCTAAGTTACAAGACAAATTTGAATTCACAAACTATTTTGACAGTTCATGCACGAACTGATTCGGTCTTGTGGTACATACTCTACTTATGCTTTTCAGTTCCACAACTATTTAACCAGTGCTCTCTGGAAAACCACTTAGTGCACTAAGGTTTTACACATCTTCTTTGTGACTCAATCAAACTTCTCACATGTTTTCATGTACATTTTATATAGAGGAGTTTAGCTTGCCAGAATATAAAGCAATTCATAAACATGGAAACTAGTTAATGAACCTTCCTTGTATATATAACATTGTGAATCAATATAAATATAGGCACACTAGAACCTCAATGTTGGCATTTATATATCATATTTACGTCTAGATTCATCCTATAAAACCTATGTTCCTCTGGTGAAAATGTATTAGGTTACGACCGACTCCGAAAGACTTCACTAAGGGAATCGTGAACCCCGGTCATACTATCTTTTACCTGATAGTTCTTGTTATTCGGATCTTGTTCTTATTGATCTTTTAGTTTCCGAACTATATATTAGGAACTTTATAGATTTAACTCACAAAGTACTCTTCATCTCAGACTTTGTGATTGCACAAGATAGATATCTAAATCACTTCTGATTTTTTTTGTTCGGATTTTCTTGTGAGGTAGAATTGATTACGCTTCTCTATAACTTTTGACGAGAATAAGTCTCCCCTAAACTTGAGTTTGCTTGACATATTATTCACTAAAGATCCACCATAACATATAGGTTTTCATACCTTGATTGGGTATCTTTATGAAGGAAATCAAATAAGCTTTTTTTTAGAGGCGGAATAGTTACAAAATTCTTCACTTAGGTTAAAGCAACTCTTAGGGCTATAAAGGACATCACCTAGGGGAATCGTGTTGCATAAAGGCCTTGCGAGATCCCACCGACGTAAAGGAGCACAAATGAAGCAGAATTTCGTAGGGTCGAGTTAGTCTCGTCTACATTTTATTCTGAATTCTGATAGTAAGTTAGTTTCTGTAGCGGCTTAATACAGTATGGTGTTCAAGTTTTGGACTAGGTCCCGCGGTTTTTCTACTTTGCAGTTTTCCTTATTAAAAAAATTTCTAGTCTATTGTTAATTCTTTTCCGCATTATATTGTTTATCTTTATGATAGAAAAAATATCACAATTAGTATACGTTAAAATAACCTAAATACAGTTTTTAAGCTTAAATTACTGTATATAACCTACAATATTTACTCTTGAGAATTCATATCTTGAAAGAAAAATTACAAGACTTTTTCTTGGTGGAATTCGGTTCTGTAAAAATTCGGGTACTAACTAGGTTTTTACCGGGATATTGATTTATGATATCGTCTAAGTTAAACTTGTCTTCTTATCAGGTATTGTATCTTTACAGTTGATTTTTGCTACTAATTGTGACTATACAGTTTTCCAAATTAAGATTTGGTGGTACTTGGTACCCCTCTTTTTCAGTAAAGATGTATTTGTTTATTTATTTTTATGTCGAAAGACATATTTTAAAATGAGTAAATGTGCTCGAATTAATCGAACAATACTTTATGAAACTTATAGTTTTTATATATGTGGTGAAAAGTTTTATGCCATGATCTGAGGAGAGTATATAATACTAAAAATTGAGGTTATTAATTAACTTAAAAGTTATATAAATCTCTCTCCCAACATGATAAAATCGAAAAAGGCTGACATTAATAATAGGCGTGAAATATATTATTTTTGCTTCATGTAGCTTTTGCCTCTTGAAAAGGAAAATCCAATCACATATAGCAATAAGTAGCATTTTAGAAGAGATTACAGATAGTGCTCCAATAGAGTCTATCAAAACAATATCTATATTCTCAAAGTTAGTATTTGAATCCTATTATTGGGGTTGTAGGAGAGAGAGATTTTGGGGGCTTAAAATACTAAGTGGAACCAAAATGTTATAGGGGGAGATCATATGTATGTAAAAGTTCAAAAATACCCTCTATAATTTTAATTTATTCCCTTTTACCCTCTCATTAACTACCTAATCTAATCAAAAAAAAAAAAAAAAAAAAAAAAAAAACGGAAAAATCATTAAAAGAAAAAAACCGTCGCCAGACCCCATTCTTATTTTTCCTCTTCTTCTTCTTCTCATATTATTTCCCTATTATGTTTTCCTTCATCTTCTTTTCTTGTTCCATTCTTCGTTTTTCAACGATTAATCATCGATTCAAAAAAAATTCGTCATCGATTAAACTCATTCTATAAAACCATGAAACCTAAGGAAAATTTAGGTCAAGATTCGTCGAATCAACCTCCTTCTGAAGCATAGAAAACCAACTTCATCAAATGACGATAGAACTGAAGATCAAGAAGAAGTGAATGAAGGAGATGCACTAGCCGCCGCGAGTCCTGATATGACATCAATAAGGTATGAATTTCAAAACCCACTATTTATCTTAGCGTTTTGTTAATTATTCTGTTGGTTTTGAAAATTTTAGGTCTGGAAAAACAGTTTCTGAAACTGCTTACGGTTGGAAGTTCTTGTATTCCCAGCCAGAAATAGGTCTTACGGTTGGGATTATTTGTTTTCCCAGCTGTAAATAGGCTACACGGTTGGGATATGGTAGAACTCCACCGTTTGTAAAATTTATGGTTGGGATATCTTAGAACTCCCAACCGTAAAATAGTCAATGCGCACGAGATGGAGAAATCCTATACGCAACAAGTTGTATACGGCTAGGTTATTCCTAGCCGTATATTCTCTTGTGTGTTCGAATTTTTTTCAGCGGTAATATTTACGTCTTCGTCTTTCTATCATGACTTTTTTCCCGACCTTGATACTTAGTTTCTAGCCGTTTAAAGATTACGTCTTGGAATTTCCTAGCCGGTATATAGTCTGTCTTTGAATATCAAACCGGCTGTATTAACACGTATAGGTTTTCCTATCCGTTATTTGAATTTCGGCTGGATCGCTTATATAGTTTCCCAGTCGTTTACGTATTACGGCTGGATTGATTACTAATTTTCCCATCCATTATGTTTGTTGCGTCTTGGTATATCCAATTTTCCTAGCCGTTTTGGTTGTCACGGTTTGGTTGAGTTAAAATTTCCCAACCGTTTTTTCTTATCTAGTATTGGTTTTTGTCCTTGTTTGTCTTTGAACAGAGGAAAAGAAAAGAAGAAGAAAAGATCACAAGAAGTAACACCTCGTAGTGACCCGACTCCGCAACCTCGTCACGCAAAACCATTAGGTGTAAACGCAAGGAATGCAAGTGGAGTTGTGACTTTTGGACAAAATGAAGGTGGAGGAGATGGAGTTGGAATTCTTTGGAGGAGGCGAAGTTGGAGGTCTTTGGAGGAACTAAAGTTGTTATTACTACTTGGAGGAACTAAAGTTGAATTGTATCTTCGATTTTCAGACATACGCAAAAAAAAGTGGAAGAATATATGGCTTTACGTCATATGTGCAACCAACTTCGACTTAGAGGTGAGACTGATAGAGAAGTCGCAGCTCAAGCTAAGAAGGAATGGAGAAAATGTAAAGGTTATGATTTCAACTTGGAAGCTCAATTTGCCATCACCAAAGACTTCTTAATACATCGAAAGGGATGTTATTAAAACCAACTTTGTAACGAGGATATATCAAGCATGTAATGAGTTTTATTATGGTCTAGTTAATGAATATATTAGTAATTTTCAATAGTATTAAGAACTCATGTTGAATCGAAAAATTTCACAACATTCAAATCGAATTACGGATGGGAAATTTATGTAAACGCACCGTAATGCGGACTCAGGGTTATCTTGGGAAGAATAACGTCCGAGAGTTCATAAATTCCCATCCGGTTTTATGTGTTCACTACCGGGAGTTCCTAATATCCAAACTGTTGTATATAATGTCGTCCGGGTTGACAAATTTACCCAAAAGTAACAACATAAAATTCCAGATTTTTCCATATTTTTGACTGATTTGAATTGATAAAATTGATGTTTGGAGTTGATTATAAGGTTATCTTGACTTTTGTGATGAAGGGTTTCATCATTTTTCTTCAAAATTTTTCACTAAAATTTCACCAAAATCACTATTTTTCCTTCTTCAAAACTCAAAAAAAAAAAAAAACAAATTTTGATTTGCAAAAGATTAATGTTTTGATTAGTCTAATCGATTCACTAAGACTGATTAGTTAGCTTAATCAATTTAATTAGCGCTAATCAAATAAAGGGTAGATTAGACATTACAAAAAGGATAGATAAGGGATCCTATGGGTTGTTATTTCATGACCCCATTAAGCCCCCAAAACCCACCCTTTTAAGCCCCAATAATAGGATTCTAGCATTTACCCACTTGAAGATAAGGAGATTATAACGCCCATAAAAGGCGTTGGTATCATTAACTTTGCAAATTTATCAACGTGTGCATATACTAGAGAATTGAGTAGGATCATATTGTGCTAATATAATTGCCGAATATTCATTTATAATAGCTCTTGAAATGATAAGTAATGGTGGTTGTTAACCCATACGTAGAAATTTCGACAAATGTGATTGGTTGGCATGCAATCCAAATTAAGTTGGATTTAATCTCTTGATTGGCACAATCTTGATCCAAGACTTAACACCTTAAAATTTTCAAATCTATGTATTATAGGTTGGTGTAGTCATAATAGCATTATACGAGAAATATAATCGTTGAAAGAACGATTTGAGGGTTTTATGCTCAAACCCTAGGATTAGTTCAATAATATTTTTTTCCCCGTAATGCATGACACATTTTGCATGGTTGTTCTTGAAGGACTCGTTCTACATTCACAGAAACTCGGGAATTTTCGAATCAACTAAAACTATATAAGACTTTGATACAACATAAACAAACTTAATTCAACTAAAAGTAATAAAATATATTCTCTTATAATAATGATATAATAAATAGTTGTATAGTTTACTAATCACAAACTCTTGCAATTTTCAAATCTCTTGTTTCATATTTTCATAATAGTTTTAAGTGTTACCTTTTATTCTATTAGTTCATTAGTTATTGTAACTTATGTTGGTCTTATACATTTTTCGACATCAATTTATTGATGATGGTTAGTAAACTATTCCAATAAATAATTTTTTTTTGTCATATATCATATAATTTTTTAATAATACCTACTAGAAGTAGAAATTCAATACTCATTAACATCATAATTGTATTGACTGATCTAATAACAACAACAACAAAAAAGACGTTATTAACATCCTACTATTTAAAAAGAAGAATTATTATTTTTTATATCTTCAAAAATGAATGAAGTTTGTAGTACATCTTGGTCGACATATTGAAACAATTGTTTCAACATTATAACTTATCTCTCAAATTTCTATAAATAAAAGACAAATTGATATGTACCCAATAAAAAGAACAGTTTTGTTACAAAAAAGATTTGGGCGTCTTATGGAATTACCACAAAGGGGATGATGGATTTGAATTTGATGAGTTTCATGGAACTTTTTGCTTTAGAACTATCTTCCCTTTGGATAACTATAATAAGTATTTTTATATCTCAGCGATGGTTTTGCGATTACAATCGTTTCTTTCATCAATATGAAGATGCTAAACGATAGTACGGGTTTCTGTAAAGGTGCTTTGGAAGGATTCTTAATTCTCATTATCAAGTCCACGATCGATAAAATCAAAGACCCAAGCTGAAGTTAGTTTTGTTCATATAATATGGAATGTGGTTTGCTTTGTGTTTTGTAGTTTCTCTGTTTCACGAATGTTAATTATTGATCCTATCAATAGAGAAGATTTAGTTGAAATTGGAAGAGAGGGAGCTAATTAATGGAGTTACGGGTGGTATATAGAAATTGATTGATCAAGTAGTGTAGTTTTTGAATGTTTTCTGTAAGTTTTCCCTTTGTTGCGAGAAGCCTTAGTTGAATGCGAAGAGATGGTGTTAATGAAGTGGCATATGGATGATGGTATATCGAAATTGATAAAAAAAAATATAATGTTCTTTCTTTTTTTTCTCTTTTTTTTTATGGTATGTAGTTTGGTTAAATTATATAATGTTTTCCTTTTACTTAGTGTGTTGAAAGTTGATATTATAATCTTGGATATACAATGTAATCAAACAACTAATGATATACTACCTCTTTTTAAAAAAAATTAGGATGTTTCATGTATAAATTACACATGAAACAAGCATACTATTTTGAAACGGAGAGAGTATCTATTAGTATCTTAATACAATAAAAACTCCATATATTAATAAAAAATCATAGTCCCAACTTGGGCCAGTTACAAATAGTAATAACCTCCATATTTTAATATTAATAGATTTTTTTTAGTCCCACTATAAGGAATTTACCTCCATATATTAATACAACCGATACTATATTGGAAACTTATAAATTTTGTTACATAAAAATCTAAGATAAAAAATATACTTATCTATAGTTGTTTGAGAAAAGCATTTAACTTTTTGAACTCTTATCTCGTCTTTTAATTTATGGATATGTAAGACCTCAATACTATGGGCACCTTCTTGTTGAAGCCAAAACATTTCTATCTTGTCGAGCATGTTTAATCTTCTCGATACAAAACTTTTAGTATCTCCATACTATCAACATTTGGATTATCTCTCTCTGCTTCTTGTCTAATTCCATCAATGCTTTCTTCCTCGGTTAGAGCAACTACATTTAAAATTCCATCAAGAAGGGATATCTTTGATGGTTCCAAAACATGGTCTTCAGTTCGTCTCAAAATATTCTTTACATATATTGAATTGGCTAGAAACAATATCAAAAACTTCTTAGAGGTCTTATAAGTTAATACATAGATACATGTATTTGTGTATTGTGGGACTACAAATATGTATATACATTATCTAATATCATTTACATACTTTAAATTAGAAAACCTAACTATATTAATAAACTCCATATATTAATACTTTTGTGAAGTCCCAAGATATTAATTAGGCCGACCGAGCGAAGCGTGGGAGGACTCTATATATGGTGACTTTGTGTCAATGTGAAGCGTGACATTTTTTTCAATTACACAAAAAAGATTGAATTTTGGTCCGGACACTTGGAAAAGACTAAGATGTCCCTCTAAATCAAATTTTACCTTTTTTTCCTTTAGACATTTTCGTAAATAAACCAAAGAGGAGAGGAAATAAGGTATTAGATATTTTCGTAAATAAACCAAAAAGAAAGGGCACAACAGTAAATGCATTTTTTATATATTTAAAAACCTCGTATATCTCAAACTACAAGTCGTATTTTTATAAATTTTATATATTTGGAAAGCCCTTTAAATTAGCTACGCAATGAGCACAAACAATGATATCAAATTTTTGTTTTTCAATTTTTTTTATTATTCTCCAAATTTTGTATCTTTTCTCCTTAAAAATTAGGCATAGCTTAAAATTAGACATATCTTAAAAATAAAATGATTGACTAAGTATAAAAAAACAACTAATTTTAAAATGAAAAGCACAACATATGGTGTTGAATCACCACCAAATTATTTGCAAAGTAAAAATATACCATGGCTGCACATGCGGAAAAATGATATTTTTGCGTCGTGTTTGGGAAAATTATACCTTCGTGCCTCAGGGAAAATAATATTTTCACCTACGAGGCGGAACTAAATTGTGAACACAAAATTTAGTTTTATGTCAATTTTTTCGATCGGCCATCCCACCGTGGTAGCGGTCATCTAGTATATGGAGTTTTTCTTGTATGAGTAAAATCTTTTTGTTGATTGTGTCTTGATCTTTTATGAACTTTTGGATCTGTATTGATTTGAGAAAATGTATGAGTAAAATCTTTTTGTTGATTGTGTCTTGATCTTTTATGAACTTTTGGATCTGTTTTGGTTTGAGAAAATATCAAACAACACTTTTAAAAAGTTTGTTTTCTAGTCTAGTGTTTCTGTCTCACGATGGTAAAATCTAGCTTAAGAGACTACCTAAAGATAAATAACACAAATTGGGTAATGAATAAAGTTCAAATTTTTGAAACCTGAAAATCATCTTATTGCACAGACTAAGATCGTAAGTATATAACATAAAACTATATGAGCCAAGAGGAAATGTATCAGTATATGTCACAAAACTATTGAGACTTTGATACAACATAAAAAATTTAATTCAACTAAAACAAATAAAATACTAGTAAAATCGCAAGCGCGATGCGCCTGTAGCTTGAACCGACTCGGTATTCCAAAATTGATGCACTCGAAATCCTATTTTGTCTATTACTAGAAATAACCTGTGTCAAATGGCACACGACATGAGGTTAACAGAGAGTTCTAATAAATATCTAGAGCTAACTCGTGCCATAACGACTCTTGTTTTAGTATGATATCCGACTGGTGTAGTTTTCTTTTTTTCCGGACTTTAAATTAAATCGTGTTCCTTTGCAAGATAGTTTTTTCTATTTTGTTTTAAACGAAAATAATGTCTATATGTACATTGTAAAATTATGCATATACAATATACAAAAACGAACACAAAATCATTTAAGTAATAGTGTATATGCATATCTCACTTATGAGTTATGAATAAAAATAAACAAATAAATCTCATTTCCCGTTAGATTCATCATGCCACCACTAAATCCAATTAATGCATGTATGATATATTATGATTTCATTTAATGTTTCTTTGAATATCTTGAGTTAAGAGGTGATGCAATAATTAAAGATTAATAAATTTTGATTCATAATGGGAGGTTCTGAGAAAATGACGACCGTCAGATGTCTTTGGATGGGATGAGACTGGGATGGTTGGATGCAACGTTTGTCTCTCAAAATGTTATCCGACCGTCCAAGCTCAAAAACCCATTCTGTTTTGTATTATAGATTTCACCAAGATGTGTATATTTCGCACTATGATGCACGTTCAATGCACCTGCCGTTTCCGTTAGTGGTACCCAAAAAATTGCCATAGTGGTACCTAAAGAACTGCCATGAACCTGAAACCCCAAGTCCATTAAATACCATGAAGTGCATTATACAATTTATATGCACATGTACATGAAATAAATATTTCTAAAGTAAGTGCGTGAAGACTTTCAGGCCATCTTAATTGATGTGAGTCACTAACTTGTATAACATAGATGTTTTTTTGAATAACTAACTTGACAACATAGATCTTAAAAAAAAAAAAGAAAAAACTTTGTGATAGTGCAGTGCCAATAATTTTCCAGGGAAGAAAATACTAAAATCATTAACGACATGTTAAACATTCAAGAAGTACCAAAATTTTACAAATTTATTTCTGTGATTATAAGAAATAATGGAAGCTGACTGTTTGATCATATGCGTAGCAGTCCTAAAGTCCTTTAGTACAAGGCCTGTGGATGGACACAACTTGAAATTCACTGCTTCCCCCAAGAAGCTACAATAGATTACAGAAAATAATAGCATAGTGATAAGGTAGAAAGCAGAAAGTCAATATAAGAAAAAGAATTCCCATAACTCTATTAACATTGTTCAACATAGTATGACAGCCATAGTGACAATTGTGAGACCACTCCTTATTATATCCATAATTAAGGTAAAGCTACATCGGAGTGGGAACCTCTAATACATATTACTACAAAAATCAATTCATAACAGTACACTTAAAGAACCATTTTCACTCAAGTAGGAAACTTAGGGAATCACGATGCTAAGAATCCGAGATTGCACCGAAACAATAAACTCTTATAGAAAGCAAACATTATGGGATCATTAGGTTTATGCCAACATTTAACATAGAGGATGCGCATAACAGAATTAGCACCAAGAAATAGCTCGACATGAAAACGTGGCGTTTTACACAATTCAAAATCACCAACAAAAAAATTTAGTTTTACTGTTTAAGAACAATGAATCAAATATTACAATCTTGATAGGTAATTGATAATCAATCCTAACCCAAGGAAAGGAAAAAAACAAAGGAAACCAAACATCAGAAAATAAATTTCCCTCAGGCATTTCCGCAACTACTTAATAACTCATGACACTGAAAATTATGCTAGGTATAATTTGCGCCTACAAATCAAAGTATTTCAAAGTAACCAACTATGAAGTTGTAACTGTTAATTTATCTCAAACTTTCCCAAAGACATACTTAGCAAACAATAATTATCACCTCAAATATATTAAGCAATCTGCATAAGCAAGCATTATAGGTTTCTTAATATTGTGTAAGATCATATAATTTTTTAATGTAACTATTTAGTAATTTTCCGGGAGCTTTTTAACAATTTTTCGAGCCAATTTTTCCAAGAAAAAAATTATTTCCCAAAAATACCTACACATATAACACCATAAAAACTAAAAAAATGAGCACTAACAATATATAGAATTGAGATGAATCAGACACGAATATGTACAAGGATCTTTCTGTTGATCTATACTTATGTATTTTAACAAGTTTGTCCATACAAGTTTCCGATCGAAAAGTCGGTGGTGTACTCACTACCCTCTTCTTTTCGAGTATTTATACAAACCATGATATTCCGCATAATGATCCATCTAATATGTCTTTAATTACGATTTTGCATACTTTATTAATGTCGATGCATCTTTTAAAGCTGCAGATAATTCTTGTGGCATGGAACTAATACTGACAAATCCTGCATGTGGTTTTGAACAAACCAAGTGCAAATATGGTGATGAAGCAATAAGCATAGAAAATACGGAATGTGAAGCTCTGTGGCATCCTATAATGTGGGATAAAGATCTAAACATTCAAGGTGTATGTTTCAATATGGATGCAAATAAGGTTATTAAGGGTCTAGAGGAAGATTTCAACAACACTAGCTAGTGATTTTCCCAATCGAATTTTCAAGTTTTTATCGAAGAAGCTTAAATAAGGCGAAAAATAAATTAGCTAGGCATGCTACAAATTTTAAGATTTCACTTATTTGCGAGATATGTACCTCCCAATGTTATTTCCAAATCTATTTAGGAGGAAAAAATGTTATCTTTGATTCACATAATTAATGAACTTATCTTTTAGTATCTGTATAAAAAAACCTCAACTGTTATATGGCAACTGCAATGACGTTTCTACATGGTCAATACCTCCAGATAATATTATGAAGATAAACGTTGATGCAACATATATATATATATATATATATATATCAGTTTAATATGGGAGCGGCAACGACAGTGACACAAAACTCTGAAGGTAAATACGCGACTTACATCATATTTCTGAATTGATTCTCCACATAAGGTAAAAGTGAAGGATTATAATTGAAGTGTAAATGTTGCAAGGGAAATGCAAATGAATAATACTTCCAGATATGCTACTTGGGTTTCAAAATCCTTGATTTATGGCTTTGGTCTAATCTTAATGAATTGTGCAGGGAACAATCAAGGAACAAAATCAGGATTCTTCATAGCAACATGTCCAGAAAAGGCAGAGGCCTTAGCTCTTTTGTAGGGAGATAAATGGGCTAAAGAGATGAACTTAAAGTATTTTAGGATGGAAGGGGATTGCTTCTGGCTTTTTACGCAAGGGAAGAACAACTTAGTCAAATGGGAGAATGAATCGATTCTCAAAGAATCCATGCTTCTTTTATCTAGTTTATCTACACACCAAGAGACAGTAATCAGGCTGCACATAGATTCACAAAAGAGGCTTTCAGATCTTCTCTTCATCATAGTTGGAGTTTAATCATGCTAAATTTTCTTTCTGCAATTTTAATTTTAGATAAACAAAATTGTAGGTCGAATGTTTTGTCAAGTTCAGTTTTAGAAAACTCCGACTTATCCAACAAAGAATATTTGTTGGTAGGTTGCAATATTAGGACATCAGTTTCCTTAATAGGCGCAATCACCAATACTTAATCTTTTCCTTTTTCCTAAGTTCATTATGTTGATTCCTAGTTTTCAGTTTATCTCTTTTAATATATAACCAATTTACTAATTTTTTATTTTATTTTTGAATTAACAAGATTACTTCTTATTCATACCCTCAATGGGCCGTTACACCATTTTCTGCTTCATATTCTGATGAAATCCTCAAAAAAAAACAAAACAAAAAAAAAAAAAAAAAAACTCATATTTTGAGTTTTAGAATATTAAGTTCACTAATGTAGTAATGTGTGTTTGGATGTACACCCTCAAAAGTTGTCAGAAGTCAGTTTGGTAATATTAATTCAGAACGACTTTTGGAAGCGAAAAGTCAACTTTTTGTAAAGCAAAAACAGTTTTGCTTTTGACTTCTACTCTGGAAGAGTAGAAGCACTTCTGCTTCCTGAACTTTTCCTTATTACTGCATTGACTGGCACACACATTAGGCCAATATCTAGGCCCATGCTCGGACATGTCCTTAAATCTTGCCAGCACTCGACAGAATTTTCATTTTCATATCCTTTAGACCGAGTGAACTCGGACAAGACCATTTCCCCCAAAACCTCTGTAAGTGCGATTCTAGAGCCCTAGTTTCATTTTTTTCCCCAATTCTTAATTTTCTGTAGCAATGTTTCGTTCTTTATGTAGTACATTGATCGAATTCTCCTTCTTCTTCTACTCGTGAATCAAATTCTTCTTGGTACCATTATTAGATATCTCTTGTCTAAACCTTCAGCACAATACTATGTGAAATCTGTGTATGTTCTTGGACCTCTGGTTAGAATTTTCAGTTGTTGAAAGGATTGCATTATTATGTGATTCAGAAGATGTAGATGTTACAAGGTTTGCGAAGAGCTTCTGTTTAAGTCATAGGAGGTGGTGTTAAGTAATCAGGCTTGGATATGTCTTGATCTGTTAGATGTTTCATGACAACTTGCTGAGACAGGCCATGCTTGCTCCATTCTATCAATGCTCTTAAACACTGTCTTGAAGTCTTGCTACTTGGGTTATGCCAGACTAATGTATGCTTTTTCCTATCTGCACGTTGGATTGCCTATCTTGTGGATACATGAATTTTGTTAACACTTACTTTGTCATTGTAGATGGCTATAACCTACGTCAACATGAAGTCTTTTGGCTATTTTCCCCATGGTAGTCCGGAATTTATCAAGAGCAGGTGATATTCCCCACCTATGGAACGTTAATCTTAATGTCATCTTGCGGGGAATTTTAGATGTCCCAGAACTTTGAATCGGGGAGCATGATTAAAACTTTTGACATTTGCAAGAGCTTAAGATTCTATCTCCACTGTTGATTATGGCTCAGTTTTCATTCAGTATAAAGTTGGCTGCTCTTGCTTCTGCTGGAAAGGGGAAAATAAATCTGGAGAAATGGTTGAATGATAATTTAAGCACATATGGAGACACTTCTTTTGAAGGGTGCCTCAAGTTCTTGAAAGATATCCATGTTGGTGTACCCCAAGACGTTCTTCAACTTTCTGATGCTGTAGTAATTACTTATTTGGAGACAGTTCCAATATTCATCAAGGTTCTTCAAGGTCATGCTGGCCAGAATGTCTCATGTCAACATCTACTTGAGGAAATGAAAAATTACATGTGGTATTTGTCCAAAGAGTACTAAACTGTAGAATGGTGAAGCTGCCTATTCATCCTCATCCGACGGAGTATATCCCGATGATGTAGTGGGAGAAGCTAATTCATACTTCCAGCACATGTTCGTGTGCAATTGAGCACAGATGCAATGATTCAGATGCTTGCTCGTTACGAGGAATCTCCTGACGAAAAGGGAACTAGATATCTATAATAGGAAATTTGTTTGAGGCGTACAAGTTTTTCCCAAAGATATTTGAAAGGCAGCTTAAGATTGTGGCCCATCTTTTGCTTGGTGTTGCTCTTCGTGCAGTTTTGGATGCGTTGCGTAAATCTGCAGATTCAAAAATGTTGGTATTCGGGGGCAAAGGCATTGGTGCAGTTTAGAGATCGTTTGACAGAGTGGCCTGCTGCAAATTGCCCATGTACTTTCAACCCATTCAGAGCTCGTTATGTTTATGGAGTGTGCTCTTGGCTCTATCTCATCCAGCCATGCGGAATCAATTGGAGGTAGTGTTGTTCCTACAGATCATCAAGGACCAAATCCGATTCTCTTGGAAAACATGGAGGTCTCCGTTTCCTCGTGGAAGACAATGGGGTTTAGCAGCAGCTGCACTATACAGACGAGGCCGCAGCTATCTTTATCTCCATTTCAGCTCCAACAGAAAAATCAAGGTTCTCCTGATGACAGATATAAATCCGCTGGACAACAGCAGTCAGTTGATTCAACCCATGATGTTGTAGGTGGTACTCAGAAGGCGACTGTTGCACCACCATTGGCTACTCTGCTCTCTCAGAATGCACCCAGCATGCCTGTGTCTGTGTCATCCTCCACAATCTTTCTGCATCCTTCTCGTGGTATAGCATCAACCAGTAAATCTACAACAGCTTAACACTGGCTTTGGCTCTGCACTAATCATTGAGACACTTGTTGCGGCTGCCGGCTGCTGAAAGAAGGGATAATTCCATTGAGATTCCTGCATCTGAGACCCAAGATAGAATACTATTTTTGATTGATAATTTCACATCAGCAAATTTTGAAACCAAAGCAAAAGAGCTGACTGAGGTTTTGAATGAAGGGTTTTATCATGGTTTGCTCGATAGATGATGATGCTAGCACTGAGCCTAATTACCATGATCAGTATCTAAAGCTCTTGGATAAGGTAAATCTAAAGTTAAAGCTACTTATGAGAACTGTTAAAGCTACTTATGAGAACTGCAAGGTCATACTATGATCGAGTTTATATAAAATCTAGTTCCAAAGAACGCTCATTGCTGAAAAATCTCGAGGCTTATGAGAATGGGTTGATGATTGCAGTATATTCCTTTCAACTTGAAGATTCTGGAACCATGCCAATCCAGTCTTGCATATTAAACCCCAAATCCCTGGGCCACGGGAATACTTGGTTTACTTGCTGAGATTTAGGCACTACCAAATCCAAGGATGAACCTCATGTTTGACGAGTATAAGTTATTATTGTTGGCCTCATTCGTTCCAAACTACTAAACCTCCCGGAATAGTATGCACATGGCAAAGCTTATTGATGCAGGACGGCATACAACTGCTATGGAGTTTGCGATATCTCTTCTGCAGGCCTTAGTTACCTTGGAATCTGGAGTCGGTATCTCTGAGCCCCACAGTCTCATACATGCACTGGAAAAACTTGCTATCAGACCCGGATCCCCTGAATCTTTACCAAAGCTTCTTGAGATTGCCAGGGATGTCTCTGCTAATGGCCCTGCTCCGTCAGGTTATATGGTGAGCAACGACGAGAAAGTGAATCAGTCTAGAGACAGAAATGCTCCATCTGTACGCTCATGTGTAAGTAGGGGGATGACTACAATAATGAGCCTCATGGCTTCGTGATCAGGTTTCGATGCTTTTCAACGAATGCTACCGAATTTGTGAAGCTACTGCCTACTGGTACAAATGATGCATCTGTCACCCATTTTGTGTCACAGTTGCAGCTAAGTGGACTGCTCAAACGTGATGATACGACAGATCATTTTTTCCGCCTGCTTACGGAATTATTTGTAACACACTGCCTGTCCACGGAGGGCTTTACTCCAGGCTCAATGCCGTTGCAATCGCCTCGGCAAGTTTCATTTTTGTCATTTGTTGCTATTGGTATGTATGCCAAACTTGTGTTTCTGATTCTGAAGTAGTATGCCGTAGATCAGGGATCAAATAAACTATTGGTATGTATCCCAAACTTGCTATTGGTATGTATGCCGTAGTTTTGTCATATCTGAAGACTAGGCATAAAAAATATAGTAAAAGTGAGATCCTGCTGGTGGTTTGCATATATTGGCAGCTGAGCTTGGAGGCACAATAAATTGTGGGTTCCTTGCTATATGTTTGGAGGACCTATGGTACAATAAACTGTTAAGAACTGCGCAGTTTCGTTTTTTTTATTTTATTTTCATATGCTAGATATGATTCCTGAGAAACTTTCTCAAAGCTTTCCTTGATAGGTTCAACATGGTCAGTAATCAGTGTAGACATCCAGCATTAGCATGCAAAAACAAGGATATCAGACCTTGTTGTATCATCTTTTGGGAGAGGTCCAGTTTATGGAACTAGGAAACAAGTAACCAGGCCAGGCACGTGGATATATAAATAAGTAACCAGGCCATCGTCGCCTCGGACCGCAGAAGTACTGGGATAGAACTCACTGTTCCTTTCCAAGGACTATATCCCATTTTTATTTTGCTTTGCTTCCATTTTTATCTTTACATCTTATTTAGTTTTGCTTCCATTTTTATTTTCCATTTTGATTCATGTAATTTTTTCTTCTCCTTTCAATAAATTCCTTTATGGATTAATTTTTTTTTTTTTTTTTCTCCTCTCCTGAGACACCTTTTGGGACAATGAAATTCTTAGCATTATCAATGAACATCAACAAGAGCTTTTGGGACAATGAAACTCTTAGCAATTTAGGGGTGAGCATTTGACCCGTAATCCGCGGATTTAACCGGGACCAACCATTCATTTGAGGATGGATGTCCGGACCGTTCGTTAATGGGTTGGATATGCGGATGGAATTTTTGAAATCCAAAGGATAACGGATCGGGCCCGGATGTAACCTTGAAAATCCGTTGGACATCCATATCCGTTAAATTAAGGTACTTATATATTTCTAGAAAATACTATGGATCATTTAGGAATTTTTAAGATGTTTGCCTGGGGTGTTGTACATGCCATTTTTATATTTGTATCAAGAGTACAAAACAAAGCTAGGCTAAGTTTGCCTGTCTGAGTGGTGGTCAGGATTTGTCCGTGGGAAAGATAAATCAAAGGTTGTGGTTCTCCTGACCACCCCCTACAACTCGCACGCGTGGAATTAATTCCAATATTATGAATGAAAAATGAATACTCAAGTCAAGATATGGAATTTCAAAAATTATAACGGGGAGGTTCGAACTCATGACCTATTGTGTCATAAGAGTGGCCTCTCACCAGTGTTCCACCTTGGTTGGAATTGATAGAAAAGATAAATCAACAGTGGTGGTTTGTTCAACTTAAATGCCATAATTGCTTTATTAATTAGTGTTTCACTAATTGCACATAATAAATAATCTATTCATTATAAAGTGTTTTATTAATTAGTGTTTCACTAATTGCTCATACTAAATGACTAATCGATTTTTAATTATAAATGTTTTCTTAATTAATTATAATATTTATTTCTATTAATAATTAATTTTGATAAATAATATCAATAGACATATTCGTGACAATGAGTAGTAGAAGAGGTGGAGGCCGAAAGATTAGTGGTGGTTAATATTTATTTTTGTTCTTTTATCGTAAAATGGGATACAACGTCCATTTTTCACATGTATCCAACTTGCCAAGAATTTTTTCTCCCTCTCTCCTCAAAATCCTAGCTCATCCCGATTTATGGTGGAAGAAGTAGTGACGGTGAATCTTTGGTGAGAAGTGATGGACAATATTAATTTTATGTTGTCGTTACAACATCGATAACATCGTAGTGTGGAAGATGTGGTTGGTTGTTTTTAACACTTTTGATAAAGGAAGGTGCCATATATTTCAGGGATGATATCATACAATACAATATTTTCATGATCGTAGTTGGATCACCCAAATGGTAACCACTGTTATCTTTGGTACTATATCGTATAAATCATGATTTTTAATGTTAAAATAAAATTGATTGCAATACAAAAAAGAATATATACACGGAAAAAAAATGAAACTAATCAATTGACGAAATTTTGTTCAATCTAAACCTCATACATGGCATCTGTGATTGAAAATTAGAATTGCGTCCAACAACCTACATGGGATGGGCGGCAGTGATGGTGGTAGTGGTGGAGTCAAAAATTGACATTGAGGAGGCCTATTATTTTTTTAAAAAAGAAACATGTAAACTTTGGTGGACTAAACAGTAAATATATAAGTACAAAGTATTATTTATAAAATAAACTAAAAAATTTATGTAGTTATTTAAGGGGTTAGAGCCAGGTTAGTCAAACCTTGGCTCCGCCACTAGGTGGTGGTGGATAAAAAAGTGGATTCATATGGTTTTATGGTGGTGGCGGGTATTGGTGAACAAAAACATATTATGCTAATTTAAATAGCATACAAAATGTGTAACGTTATATTATAAAATATAAAACGTGGTTGATCATTCTAATGTTAAAATACACTCGATAAAACACATGTCCATTTTAAAAAATTGGTGCAATCAATTGCCATGTTATGTAATAACTAAACGAACGACACAAATCAAGATCGAGAACATATGAAATTATTTATTATTGATTTGTTTATGTAAAGAGTGGTCAGGATTTGTCCTTGGCAAAGATAAATTTACCGCTGGGGTTTGTTCAACTTAACCATTTTTAAATGTTTTATTAATTAGTGTCTCATTGATTGTTCATAATGATTAATTAAATTTCTATTATAAATGTCCCTTTAATAATCTAACATAAATACATAATTTTATTAATAAATAATTTTACTAAAAACTATATTAATTCTAATTCTAATGGTGGTAGTGGAAGCAAGGTTATTATAAACGGTGGCGGGTGTTTGTGAATGGTCGAGGCGGTAACATTACTATTGGTGGAAGAAATAGTGGCGGTGGATGGTTTGTATGATGGTGGGTGTTGGTAGTAGTGTATAATAATAGTTTTTGGTTTTTAGTGAGTTTTATTGACCAAGTAAAAAAATAATCTTCACAAAACATGCAACATTGTATTGTGCAAGATGTAATTGGTTGTTTTTAGCACGATTGATAAGGACAAAAACCAAATATTTCTAGGATGATACCGGAACGTATAAGAAAATATAATCATGACTGTTCGATCACCCGTATTATGTAAAGGCAATTGGTGTACCCGCGTAAGAGAACATTATCGCTCTCTCAAGTACTATTACATTCTTTTTCTTGAAATACCATCAATGTCGAGTTGTTTCGCGACAACTACCTACAAAGACAACAACTTTCACTCAATTCCCGATATAAAACCTTATTGACCGGTAAAATGTATTTGCATTCTAAAATATTTCTTTGAAAATTATGTTTGTTCATCAAAATCATCATAAAAAACTCTAAATCATAAATTTAAATTTCGCCTCCGATGTTTATAGAGTATTTTTTATATTTTACATTCTCAAATCACGCGACCTTTTGATGACAAATCAACAATATCAAATTACGGATAAATATGTATAGGTTTCATTCACTGGGTTAGAAGGTAGAGTAGACACAGATGGGTAGATCACACAAAGCGAACATGGTGAGAATACTTTAATAATTTGGTCAAGAGATAAGGTCAAAAATTTAAGATTAACTTTCTATAGGACTAATTAGATCGGCTTCGATATGAGCTGACTAATATATGGATTAATAATAATTTTCACGTAAGACAATTGCAAAATATAGTTTGGCTAATTATGCCTATGTAAAGAGTGGTCAAGATTTGTCCTTCCTCAATTGCTATGTTATGTGAGAAGAAGGTGATATCTAAGATTGAGGCAAATCTATTAGATTCATACCATTTATAACTGGATGCCTTGAAAAAAAATTGACGTGTTGTTATTATTATTACAGGCAAGGGATAAATTGACAATACTTGCGCAAATAGCTCACTTCGCAAATGATTGGTGTTGCATGTACTGTCTAAAATGCAACGAGGAATTTGAGGAAACAAGGCACCAGAAGCAGTGTCCGGAGTATTTTGGATATAGTAACTTAGACCCGATGTAATACTTATGTTCCTTTTTTTTTGTTTTTCCACAATCCATTTATTTAAGAAAAATGAACACTGCAAATACATAACATCAACAAAAATTAGACAGATTGCGTTTGACAATAATAGCTACTGATGGTCTGGAAATGGCAAAAGAAAGGAATTGTTGTAGAAGAATTGTTGGGATATACAACGGATTACTTGATACGAATGAAAGAGTTATAACTATTTCGATTCTGAAATCACATAAAGTTCACAGTATAAGATGACATCAATTTTAAAGTTAATAACAAACATAATATGGCTAACTAAAATGTTAAAAACAAACAAGATATATAAACTTAGAAAGCCGTGGGACTTGAAGAGGCCAATTTTAAAAACTACAATCTTAGAAAGCAACGATCCACAATAACATAATTTTTTTTATATAAATATTCAACGTAGAATATGTCAACTTTTGGTGAAGGATCTATTAACAACCTATTAATTTGAAATAGGATCAGGGAGTACAATATGTGTTCAAGGTTCTTTATGAGGTAATGTGTCGCCAGATTGTATTCCAAGTGAAGGTAGGAACATACGGAAGTGACAAAATGTCCAAGACTTTTGAAGTTACGAAAGCCTTCGTTAAGGCAATTCTTTGGGCACAATATTTTGTTGAAGATTTAATGGCGAGAGGTTCGCATATATACAATCCCTTCGAAAAGGTAATGGGTACACATTTTAAACATTGTCATCTAATGGGTGTTGAAAAATTACAGGAAAATCATGTCACATTGGATAGTTTGTATCATTCGTTCGATGCAAAAAAAATACTATTCTCTGCCTATTTGGAGGATGGACAACATGACCATGATAGATGAGTCAGCTGGAGCAAAATATGAGCATGTGGAGACTTTTATGGACGATATTGATTAGTTGATTTCAACTGAGATAAGTCTTCTGCGACGACATATTTCAAAAAATATTTAAATTTCCATGTTCATGTAGAGCATTATCTCATTATAAGCAATGAACCTAAATAAATAAATGTCGGAAGTTAAGATTATATTTCTTTCGTTTGAGAAAATCTCCCGGCGGTAAAATATTAAAGGAAAAAAAAAAAAAAAAAAAAAAGGAAAATCTCAACTATTTTTATGACAAACACATATTAAATCATAAGGAGTTGATAAGTATTCGGGACACAAATTATACGATATATTAAAAATGAACCAACATCATGGCCCGTGCCGTAACGGCACGGGTTAAGGACTAGTACATATATAAGATATGTAGGTTTTATAAGGAGTCATTTGTGTTAACTTTATTTTCTTACTATAAATTTTAACTAAACAAATCCATTGGATTATCCGCATCCAATCTGTCCATCCGTGCATCCATTGGATGCAAATCCGTTGGATATGGATTGGATGCGGATGCCAAATTTGAAATCCGTAGTGCAATGGATTGGATGCTGATGAGCCGAAAACCGGTCCATACCGACCCATGCTCTACTTAGCATTATCAATCAACATCACAGGAGAAAAACCAAGAACAACGAATTACAACGTCCAAAAGGCCCAAAAGCCCAACAAAAGAATAAAGCGAAAACAAAACCTCGGCCAGCCAACAAAAAATTCAACAAAGATCACTACTACTAGGGCTGTCAACGGCACTTAACGTAACGGATATAGGCTCTGCCGCTGCCGTTGCCATTAAAATTAGCGGATAACCGATATCCGTTAAGTTCCGACGGAAATATGAAATCCAAAACCATTACCGTTACGTTGGACTTACCGGATAACGGATATTTTTCCGATAACTTATGTTAAAAAACCTAACAGCTACACCACCATCTTCACTGAGTACCAGCGCCATCTCAAATCATCAATACTTCCATTTCACAGAACTACATCTGCAATCAACACCAACAATACCACGTAATCATTCATCCCACATCACTAGACCCATTTGAATCATCCTTGCTATTAATTAACCACAACAGCAGAACCATCCTCTCTGTAAAATTGATACATATTTGATTCCAACGCAAACTCATCCATCCAATTTATTGCCTTTTCTTGGCTCAATTTCTTGTTGTAAAATCAAATTGGATACAAACCCATCCCTAATTTCTACTCAACATCGTCATATATTCATCAATCAAACACATATGAACAGCAACGGTAGCAGCTTGTTCTTTTTGCTTCATTCAAAATTAATATCAACAATTCAAAATATGTGTCCTCGTATCCAAAATCAAAGCAAACTCTTCACTAAATCAAACTAAACTCTCCATCAAATTCTCATTTTACAAATCACTTCTGAAAACATAAATTAAATTTTAAAATCAAAATTGAACTCAAAATATAATTTAAGAACAACCCTAGAAAAGAGATGAAGAGATGATGTTGGTAACTAAGAGTCTCGGACGAACTAATGAGCAGAAGAATAAGATTCAAAAGAGATGAGGAGAAGAAGACATGAACGAGGACTGGATAGGTAAGGTGTTTTCTTAGTTTCTCTTCGATGTGAATGAAAATATGTATGGGCTAAAAGCTAAATGGATGAATGGGTATATATGTTAACGGATATCGGAAATTAGGCTAACGAAAACTGTCTAAACTGGTGTCGTTACGTTAACACAAAAATATCCGTTAAGTTATCGGATACGGATATCCGATTACCTATTACCAATATAACGGAACTTAATCTAACGGATTCCGGATAATCGGATTCGGCTAACGGATAACGAATATCCATTGACAGGCCTACCTACTGCCGCATAAAGCGGGGGGCAACACTTAGGCTGACGATTTATGGCCGCCTTTGTTGACGTGTTTGCCATCATATCCTCTTCTCCATGATATCCACTATTTGTTGTTGTGGTGTATTTTATTCATTTTCCTTTTTTTTCTGATGCAGCAGCCATCATTCGTATTATCTCATCATGTTTTTAATTAATCAACGGTGGAAACAAACATATCCACATCCATATAGTATGTATTACGGAAAATGAGTCATTTGTCCGAAAAAATTTTAAACATGGTTCAAATGGACGAGTAAAAATTATTATGGGTGAAATGGACAAAAAAGAAAATAGCAAGGATGAAACTGGATGTATCCTGATGTAAATTAAAAAAGAAAAAAAAAAAAAATTTGAAAATGGGTAGGATGAAACTGGTTACATCCTGACTATTTTTATACTTTTGTCCATTTAAACGGTATCAAAATCTAGATGTCTTTTTCACCCAGGATTTGTTGATTTTGGTCTTTTTAACCCAGGATTTGTTAATTAGAATGTCCTCGATCCCTGAATCTAGTCGAAATAAAAACCTCCTTTTTTATCCTTTGGTTATTGGTCGGTGAAAGAACACTACCACTGCATTAAAGCTGGTACACTTTGTTGATGGCTTTGGGCCTTTGGTAAGAGACAACTTCTGGCCGCCTTTGTTCAAGTCTTCACCAACAAATCTGATTCCTAATTCCTAATGATATTAATCATTTTGAAGGGAAATAGTAGAAGAGACAAAGAAGAAAGGGAAACGGCAAGACATCTCATTAGTTGATCAAACCTATTACATAGTATAGTTATCCTTTATATACAATCAAAGATAAAACCCTAACTATCTTGTTGGGCCGCACACCTATGGGCGGTAGGCCCTACAACAAATCATTAGTTTTATCACTATTTTTCTTTTATTTTTTGTGAAGCAGCCATCGTGTCTCTATTATCAATCATTTGGCTGCCGATCTTGAATCTAGAAGCTCTAATTGATTTTTGTCCCGACCCCGCATATGAACTACCTACCAATTGCTCAAAAGTAAAGCCCGCCGCCATCCACTAGTTTGTTGCTTAAAAAACCAAAATGATTAAAAAAATAAAAAAAATAAAAAACCACTATAAATTCGTGCATCCAACTTAAACAGAACACACACAATTTCAAAGAAACCTAAAAAATTCTCATTTTGCTTTCTGGTTTAATTCAAAAGGCAGTCCAACCTGAATTATTAAGTTAACAAGCTCCTTCACTTAGCAATGGCGTCTAATACTAAAAACTCACTCTCTGTACTATTCATGGTTATCGTTCTCATGGCGGTAGTAAGTCAACTGGCAAATGCAAGTTCGTTCACAGTGTATCGTTGAACGGGTTGCGGTGGCGAACGTGAAACGTATAGTAAATGTGGATGCACAAATCTTTTATACATGGGGGGTTTTCAATTTACTCACACCGGTCAAGATGTTAGAATGTATAACTCAGCGAATTGTCTTGGTAAGACCATTGGTATATTCGCCGGCAGTGCACGTCAGAGTTGCAAAAGCTTTGGATGGAGGAGCATATTCATCCAGTGTTAAGTAAATTCAATCGGGAGATATCTCTATTATGAGACGGATATTATGTATTGTAATGAATATATAAGCGCTTTCTAAGTCTAATAATATTACAAATAAAGTAGAGTCAGTTCATTGAATGCTTCCTAAGATTGTTTTGCCAAATAGGGACTTAGCCGAAATTCCGACATTATCTATATTTTATCAAAAATTCCAAAACCAACAACTTAGACTTTTGGAAACACTTTTATCCGAGCAATACGAGACTAAAAAATTGGTAGCCAAATTTAATGAACCAGTTTATTGAATTTAATAAGCCAGTTCATTGAATGCTTCCTAAGATTCTACTGCGACTTTTTTTTTTTTCTGTTAATCTCCTGTTTCCTTTTGGGGCAATGGAATTCTTATGGTAGATTTAATTGGACACATGATTTTTGGAAATTGGTAATGTTCCAAGGGACATGAGACTAAACTCACATAGAGTGAAGTCGATAATCCATACGCGCGACTTGTGCGTAAAATTGCGCTTGTGAATGCATTTTGTTAATGTAATGGCATCGACCTCCGGCTTTGCTTTACGAATTACTGCGAAAGCCTCACGAACAAAAAGGCAACCCAAATCTGAAGTGCATAAATTGAATACCTCAACAAAAAATGCAACCTAAAATACCACAA
Organism: Papaver armeniacum; assembly: GCA_023531295.1. Classification (NCBI taxonomy): domain Eukaryota; kingdom Viridiplantae; phylum Streptophyta; class Magnoliopsida; order Ranunculales; family Papaveraceae; genus Papaver; species Papaver armeniacum. The sequence continues at coordinate 48,786 of JAJJWW010019080.1, read as the reverse complement.
GCCTATGAAGTGCGTTCCGCTCAAATACAACTGCCTCATACAGTAACAATTAACAAGTAATAACAACAAATGCAAGCTCTTCAAATTTTCCGATCCACGAGGTCATTACTAGTAAAAACGACGGTCGGATAATACACTGATGATGCACATCATTTTTATCAAAATGAAAAAACGAAACCAAAAGATGAAGAAAGCAGAAGATTCCCACAAATTAAACATTTCTCTTCTTGAAATGCGGGAGACAAATCATAAGAATCCCATATTATGATTAGTTTAGAAAATCCACGTACTTAGTTTATAGTTGGAAATCAAGTCTAACCAAGACTTATTTGGAATCTGAAGTATATTTAAAGTTTACTTGTCTAAGAGTCTTTCGATTTTCTGGAAGTATGATTAGTTTAGAAATCTACTTTGTTTAGAGTTGGGTCGTAACATAAAGCTCATCATCCACAAGCAAGGGTATAAAAGCCTAACCTAATCTCCACAGTTTTGTGTACTGACAAGATGGCTAATTCTTCGTATGAATTATCATCGTCCGTCAAGCGACTCAAGCCACATCCACCATCGCCACCACAACATCAACTAGAGCATCATCATCAAGTAGATTTAGAAGAAGATGTTTTGTTTGAGATTTTTCTTCGTCTTCCTTTAAAATCAATATGCAAGTTCAGGTGTGGATCGAAATCATGTTTATCACTTTTCTCAAACCCATCTTTCATGAGTTCGTTTTTCAACAAATTTGTTATGAAAAGTTGTGGTGGTAGTTTCCCATGGACAGTCACTAACCGATATAGTTTTGATTTCCATGATAGCACATGCACATTCAATGAAACCATTGATGAGCCCTCATTCTTTTTAACTTTGTCGACTCAACTTCACCATGAACTAATAATATCTAGTCATCCCGGGTTTTCTTTCGAGTTCGTTTTAGATTCATACGTGCCCAGACAAGATGAATTGGGAATATTTGAGGACATAATCCCTCGAGCTTCAAGTAATGGTTTAGTTCTTTGTTCATCAAGTTCAAATGATGATTATGGCCCTACAGATTATTTAATCTGCAATCCGTTTACTAGACAGTTTTTCCCACTCCCTCTGCCTACACCAAGTATTGAAACTAAGGGTCTAAATGGTTTTTCTTATGATTCTTCTATAGGAATTTACAAGGTAATACACATCCCAGATTCTTGTGTATCTCGTAGATTTAATCTCCAGATCTTCTCATCTGATACGAGTGAATGGAGTACTCACCAAGTTTCATGCTCTCAAGAGATGCATATAAATAAGTTGGCTATAACGACTGCCGTGCTACATTACACCTAGACATAGTTAACCATAGTAGGGGAATATGGTATTGGATGGATGGTAGAGGAGATAGAATGATAGCTTATAACCACAATCACAACAATGGTGGTGGTGGTGGTGGTGGTGAATGTAGGCTATTTGACTTGCCCGAGGGCAGTAGGAAAGTTAAATTTGAGCAACAATGTCTTGGAGAGTCCAAAGGGCTTCTCTACTATGGCCAAATTGAGAAAGTAGGAGAAGTAAGCAATATCAGTGTCTGGGTGTTCCAAGATGGCTATCACAGTGACAGATCGTCTTGGCAGTTTGTGTGTAAAGATATTAAAATAGAAGATCCCACATACATAGTACCATCGTCAAGAAAAGAAAAAGAGTATTCTTTCATAGTTTTTAATCCAGTGGATCCAGATGTTGTGATCATGGAATGTCATCATGGTTATCAGGAATCGAAGTGGCCTACAATATTAAAACTAGAAAATGCGAAGTGCTTCTTTCATCTCATATTCGACCGGATGGTTATTACTGCAAAGCGGATGACCGAATTGTGGTAACACTACAACCAACAATCGTTCCAACTATTACGAGTTAGACTATTCTTGTGTCAAGTTTATATAGTTTTTATGTCTTAATTTCTATTTATTTCTTTCGTTTCTTTGTTTTTTTTTTCTTTTACTGGTCATTCATTGGTAATTGTCATCCTAAAACCATTGTGGTACGCGAATGCCAGTATCTGCTTGTGTGGCTTATTATTATTCAGAATGGAAACTGTTAGTATCAATTATTAGAATGTACTAACATGAATGGCCTATGTAAGGAGGTATCTCCATTACCTCGTGTAATGTCCTTTAGATGTGGAATGGAAATATGTGATGAGGCATAATCTAAGAATTCTGCTAGGAAGGAAGACAAGGAAAACATAAATGGCATATTAAAGCCCATTAAAATATTTTTGACAGAATTGGTCAGGCCCAAACCTGGTTCATTTCTCCAAATGAAGAGTATCCAGTCAACTTGTAAGTAAAGATGGATAAAATCTTAAATACTTGAGTAATGAAGCAAGGTTTTGTAGGGCAGTATGGGGAGTTGTTATTTTTTTTCCAACCAATACTGACGTGCACTCCAAATAGAAAACACTACCTTCAGGTACAAGAACACTGAAAAACATTTTCAAGTACATTTGTGGGTAAACATGAATTGTAAGAAGTTAAAATCCTTGGTGGTATTGGTACATACAAAAATAAAAAAGTCCATGAGAAAAAAAAATTCCATTGAAGTGCTAGACCTTAGAAAAGAAATATATGGCTGTTTTTTTTTGAGATGGTCCATTGTGGTGGCTTGTATTGGACCGTCTGAGGAAAGACATCATCACACATTTGCTTATAGTCTAGAAAACAAAGAAATTGGCTCTAAAGTTTGTGTTACTCGGTTGTAAACTTGAAAATTCAAAGACTTTGCATATTAACCGATTTTCAAGACTTTAAGTGACTTTTGTGTATACATATATGTTTGCCTTAATTAAAATCTTGAAAAAATGTGTAAGATTTTTGAAGACTTCCATAAACTTTAAAAATATTTTTGATTCTCTTTTATTTTATTTCATAAATATATAATCTATAAAACTCATATCTTAAATGCATATAAATTGTATGATATGATTAAACACCTCGAAGCGGATCCATAGACAAAAGGTTTTGACAAAAGACAATAACAAACCATCATAGTCGTCACATTGTGCATATCTAAGGGATGATATGGTGATGAGTTGACACCATTATTAGCTTAAATCCCTTAATACGGCTGAAATCTAGCTAAGTCGAATCTTAATTAAGGATAGTCATAAAAACAAAAGTTTAGTTATTTTCTCAATTAACAAAACGATTCAAGAGCATCAAGCAGTTAACATCAAGCTGCAATCAAAATGTCAAACACGGCATTTAGATTAAGTATTCTTGTATGTTGTGTTTATAAATACATTAGCAATAAGAAGAGCTAACGACATATCTGAGTTGTTAGTGAGATAGGGTGGGAGGAGATAGAATGGATAAATGATTACCCAACGAAAGATACTGGGGTTCGAATCGGTAACCTTACATATTTCATTGGGAAGAGACTATCCTTTAAGACTGAGATGAATTATGGTAATGTACGCATTTCCTGGACGTTGCTCCTTACAATTGGAGCTTTGGCCAGGCAGTCTCAAACAATGTTTAATTCTAAACATCTGTAGTTCTTCTTGTTTTTTTACTTCTCTTAGTTGATTACATATCCAAAGCTTATCTTTTTTCATGTGTTTGGTAAAAAGAAAAAAATCAAATAAACACAACGAAGTTTGAAGCCTAATGATCAAGCAACTAAATATGCTCACAATTGATCTATGACAAAATGCAAAAATATTTCTTGAGCATTGTTAAACATCATTAATGTTCCATATTAGAAGACAATGCACTTGAGTAGAAGAAGGTGAATTATATTTTCAGATTTTCTTTTATAAAAATTGTTAAGAAAAATGCTTCACTTGATTACAGTTAGGGTTTTATGTTTTCTTTAAATAATATTCAGCTTGGCTAAGCTTAACCATATAGGAGAATTGAGCTAATAAAGTATGTCAACTCATCAAAACATTAACTGTTAGATATATATAAGAATGCGGATGCGATGATTTGTTATTTTCTTTTGTCAAAACTATGGATCCCCTTCGTAAACACTTTTTTATATTAATAATTATGTGCAAATGTGTATTAATAATAATTTTTCTTCAAGATGTTTTTTTAGTTGAAGTAAGCTATAATAAATTTATATTTGTATTTGTAATGTTAGGTTTTATACAATTCTCAGTATGCACAATTGGAAGTTATAAGGACATCAATGTCAATTCAGCTAAGATCCTGAGACTGTAGCTCATTTGTTGGCTATATACTTTTGTAGAAACAAAGATAGTAGATGGAAAGATTATTCATTTGCACTTATAGTAAATGTGGATGCACAAATCTTTTATACATTGGGGGTTTTCAATTTACTCACACCGGTCAAGATGTTAGAATGTATAACTCAGCAATTGTCTTGGTAAGACCATTGGTATATTCGCTTGGCGGTGCCGTCGAGTTGCAAAAGCTTTGGATGGAGGAGCATATTCATCCAGTGTTAAGTAAGTTCAATAGGGGGATATCTCTACTATGAGACAGACATTATATATGTGTTTCAGGAATGGGCTTTGCAAGTATATGCTTATGTATCTTTCCAAGTCTAATAATATTACAAATAAAGTAGAGCCGAGTTCATTGAATGCTTCCTAAGATTATTTTGCCTAATAGGAACTTATCCAAATACCGACATTATCTATATTTTATCAAAAATTCCAAAACCAACCACTTGGACTTTTTGAAACACTTATATCCGGACTAAACTCCCAGAGTGAAGTCCATAATCCATACGACTTGTTCGTAAAGTTGCGCTTGTGTATGGATTTTCTGTTACTTTAATGGCATCAGCCTCCATCTTTGCTTTACGAATTACTACGCAAAGCCTCTGACCAAAAGGCAACCCAAATCTGAAGTGCTTGGTTCTAAATTGAATACCTCAACAAAAATGCAACCCAAATACCACAAGCCTATGTGATGTGCGCTGCGCTCATATATAACTGCCTCATACAATAAAAATTAATAACAACAAATGCAAGCTCTTCAAATTTTCGGATTAGTTAGAATCTTGAGGTCATTACTAGTAAAAGCATCGGTCGAGATAGTACATTGATGATGCACATCATTTTTTATCAAAATCAAAACCAAAACGAAAAGATGAAGATAACGAAAGATTCCCACAAATTAAACATTTCTCTTCTTGAAATCTGGGAGACAAATCAAAAGAATCCCATATTATGATTAGTTTAGAAATCTACTTTGTTTAGAGTTGGAAATCAAGTCTAACCAAGACTTATTTGGAATACGAAGTATATTTGAAGTTTACTTGTTTAGGATAGTCTTTTGATTTTCTAGAGGTCCTATTAGTTTAGAATTGTGGGAATATTATAAACACCCTACTACCCATGGGTTTTCAAAAATGCCCTTAAGAACCTTTACAAATACCCCTAATGGCATAATTGAAATTATGAATAGAAAAATAATTTGTATAATCCCATTTTTAACCTTTATCTCTTTTACATCGTCTTCTCCTTTATTTCTCACTCGAGAAAAACCAATGGAACTCTCCACCATCCCTATCTCTGCCACCACCATCTTCATCTCGTCACTGTCATAGCCTTCCTAATTCCGCCACCATCACGGCCATCACCATGACTGCAACATCTTGTATTCAATATCCAAGCATCTTGTATTGGATCTAAATTTGTAGAAAATTATCGAGATTTGTACCAACTCTTAATTTACGGTTGTTTTGAATCGAATAAGAATACAACGAAGTCGTTTTATGAGATGTGAGTAATTTTACAACCTAATTGGATAAATTATTGTGCTTTTTCGATTTGATTTTCAATTTATGTATTTTTATTATGAGATTGTGCGGTTATTTTAGGATTAAGGGCATGTACAAGCGTGTATATGATGGTTTTGGATTGAAGGCTCCTGATGATGTTTTATGGGATAAACGTGAAGGTGATTTGTCTGAATTATTTGCCTATTTAGTAAAATTATATGGATTATTTTTTGTGGTGGTTGCTGATTTACTAAAATTATATGGATTATGTTTTGTTTTGGAGGGTAAATATTAAATTCATTGTTAAATTGAAGTACGATTATGGGTTATTTTGTTCATCAATTATGGTTCTGTTTTATTTTTGCCAATGGGTTTTTGTGGGTGGTAGTTGTGGCAATGGTGTGTGTCATCATTTTAAACCAGTGTTCTGTATTAAATTATGAGATAATTGATTATTTTTTTTTATATGAAACATGTTCTTTGTAAAATTATGTATCTCTGTCTCTGGTAGATTGTACCAAATGCTTTAGAAGCTTTATTTGGATGGCTTCTGCGTTGACACTTTTGTTCTTTGCTTCTTGCATAGGGACTTCAAGTATAGGGGAGGTGGAAGACGATCTTATGGAGGAGGTGGAAGACGATCTTATTACGGTAAGAAACCATTGGCTAAGTTTCCTTTATTCTTCAAGAAACTAAGAATTCAAATGATAGTTCTTACTGTATACTGACTAAGATAGAAAGAAACCAATTCTCTCTTACTGCAATGAAAAAATGTAGTCGCGCTTGGGTTCTTTACTCTTGCTTCGTTATAGCTATCCTTCGTGTTGTGTCCATGGAATCAACAATTGCGTCAATGTTGGACATTTCTTAGGATTAGGTGAAGTTGTCGAAAGGGTACGTACCTAGGTGTATAATGGTATTAAATTTTTCTAACTAATAAGCAATAACAAGTGTTGTTAAGTTGGAGGTAATGCATTAGTCTTTGTATTATTAATCTGTGTCCACTCTGTGTTGCGAGCGGTATGCTTTCCAGTTTTAAATGGCTTAGTCTTGAACTCCTGTTACCTTTTTATATTCATTTTTCCTTATACTACATTATATGATGATTACCATTCCTGCTTGAAATTTATCTCAATATGCTTACATCTAAATGTTTTTGTAACTTTGCAGTGGAGTGGAGGAATCATTCCGCTGCTTTGAGTGTTCAATATTGTAGCTTGGTCAAGATATGTTGGAGGAAGTGATTTAACTTTGGGTACTTTCCGTTCATCTTATTTCTGAACCAACTACCTTTTTGCGAGATACAAAAATTATATGTACGTTGATATTCTGAATGAAACAAGCACTTTTAGCTTCTGATTTTGAAAACTTGATCAACTTTCCTTTACTTTAAGATACCACTAGTTTCCTGGATGGAACACACGCTTTATGGTTGCCGGTGGAAAAGACGGTAACCAAGGTATGCTTTTTTCTTGCTTTCACAATTTTTGTCTTTAAATATGAAGGCAACTAGTACAGGTTGCTTTCAAAATATGAAGGCAACTATTGGAACAACTATCACAATTTTTGTCTTTAAATATGAAGTCAACTAGTACAGGTTGCTTTCAAATATGGGAACAACTAGCATAAGTTTCCTCCAAATATGAAGGCAACTAGTACAGGTTGTTTCTCCAAAATCTGTAGTAAAATACCTTTTCCTATACAATGTTTTGAAAGAGATATGATGATGTTTACATATACTCCATTAGAACCATTATGCGAGAGATTCAAAATAAACTACGGTTCTAATTCAACATAATGGAACAAATTAACTATGAATAGAACAAAGTAACTATGAATAGAACAAAGTAAAAGTTGAGAGAAACTAGCTAGCAAAAGTTTTTTCCACATTTGGGACCAACTTCATCAAGTAGCCTCTAGAAATGGAGTCAACTAACTCTAATTGCTTCCGAATCTGGAAGCAACTGGCACAAGTTATCTCGATGTCTGGAGCCAGAATGCAATTGCAAAATGGACTACTAGCACAAATAGTCTAAGGAAGTTGAGATAACTATCTTAAGTTTCTTCCAAATATGGGAGAAACTAGAAGGAGTTTCCTCTAGAAATGAAGTCAAATAAATAGCAAAATGCACTAATAACATGTTTGAGTCATCATTAAAAACCTAATTAACCAGCAAAATGGACTACAAACATGTTTATAACTTAGAGAATTGACAAATAACATGTTTGACTCATCATTATCATGTGCAAGTACTAATTTGACATGTTCTGTGACACTTACTGTGCTGTTGAAGTCCAAAAAATTAAAGATTAAAACCAAACACTCGCACAAACCATCAAACCAAATGAAAAGAAATGAAATCATATATGAAACAATTATGCTTCAATAACTTAATCAAAAACTACTAATTGAACACCCTAACTGAATCAAAATAACTTCAACAACCTAAATAACTTCTGTTCTTTGAATCAGAAACAAATAGACTATTAATTCAACACCCTAACCGAATCAAAATCGATGATAAAAGTTTGTTTTACCTTTCTTAATTCCAACGGAAGACTTCTATTTCTTTATCGATATGAGAATCAGTCGATTTTTTTGATTTTCATCACATGAAACATGAAATCGAACCAAATTAGTATGAATCGATATGTTGAAAATATAAATCGATTTTTTCAATAATTTTTTGAATAAAATCGTTTAGAAACCCTAAAAAATCGAATTCGAGATGAAGATTAAAGCAAATCAAAGCACAATCTATGTATTACCTTCGATATTTTTGTTGTTACTTGCTCATTTGCATCTAAAACCTAATGAAATCGATGTTTTCTTATGTTTTCAGTTGAATTTGTTCTTCTAAATCAAAGAACACTTCGGATCTACTAAGTTTCTTTCGTATTTCGCTTGATTTTCGAAGTTCGAGCGTTATTTCTAAAAAATTTCATTTTTTTATTTCGGTTTTCTTCTAAAAATGTAAGATAGGGAGAGAGAAATAAATGGGATGAAATGAAAAATTGTCGGTTTTAATGACGGCGCAACGATTATTGCATTTTATTAAAGGGCTTTTTAGTAATCTTGTAATCCGGGTTTGGGCTTTTCCAATCCTAGGGGTACTTGTAAAGATGATAAGGGTATTTTGGAAGGGGCCCTATACTAAGGGTATTTAAATAATCTTCCCTTTAGAAATCTACTTTGTTTAGAGTTGGTTTGTTCCGGAAGAGATTAGGAATCTGTTTGCTTGTTTTATTTTTAGAAGTGGAGTTATGGAACAGTATAAATAGGTTGTTATCGTTTTGTAAGGGTATAAAACCCTAACCTAATCTCCCCAGTTTTTTTGTACTGAGTGAAGATGCCTTATTCTTCGTATGAGTTATCATCGTCCGTCAAGCGACTCAAGCCACATCCACCATCGCCGCCACAACATCAAGTAGATTTTGAAGAAGATGTTTTGTTCGAGATTTTTCTTCGTCTTCCTTTAAAATCAATATGCAAGTTCAGGTGTGTATCGAAATCATGTTTATCACTTTTCTCAAACCTATCTTTCATGAGTTCGTTTTTCAACAAATTTGTTATGAAAAGTTGTGGTGGTAGTATCCCATGGACAGTCACTAACCGATATAGTTTTGATTTCCATGATAGCACATGCACATTCGATGAAACCATTGATGAGCCCTCATTCTTTTTAACTTTGTAGACTTAACTTCACCATGAACTCATAATATCTAGTCATCCCGGGTTTTCTTTCGAGTTCTTTTTAGATTCATACGTGCCCACACAAGATGAATTGGGCATATTTGAGGACATAATCCCTCTAGCTTCAAGTAATGGTTTAGTTCTTTTTTCATCAAGTTCAAATGATGATTATGGCCCTATATATTATTTAATCTGCAATCCGTTTACTAGACAGTTTGACCCACTCCCTCTGCTTACACCAAGTATTGAAACTAAGGGTCTAAATGTTTTTCTTATGATTCTTCTATAGGAATTTACAAGGTAATACACATCCCAGATTCTTGTGTATCTCGTGATTTAATCTCCAGATCTTCTCATCTGATACGAGTGAATGGAGTACTCACCAAGTTTCATGCTCTCGAGAGATGCATATAAATAAGTACCTCCCAAGCAGAGCCGAGCCTGAGGGGGTGCATGAGGTGCGACGCACAGGGCCCATCTCAGGCCAAGGCCTTTTTTCCTATGGACCTATGGTGTATACTCACTTTCCCCTCCAAGTCCAGTAAGCCCAAAAAATCAAAAAAAAAAATGTCTGCCTTTGCTAGCAGTCGAAACGTGTGACCTTGGGTGAGATCCTCAATCCACTAGGCTGCGGACTAGTTCTTGTTATATTTTTTTATCCCCTGACCATTAGCACATCTTGTATCTTTATCATAAACGTCACAAGCACCTGCTCATGGCTATATATTTTGAGTTTTCCTTGGGTATTCTTGTTTTTGTAAGTGGACATTAACAAAAAGAGTTACTGTTCGCGTCAGGAAAAAAAAATTGACCTTATAAAAGGCCCTGCGTAATTTTTTCGCACAGGGCCCTTGTAGACTCAGGACCGGCTCTGCTCCCAAGGAAAGTTGGATATAACGACTTCCGTGCTACATTACACCTAGACATAGTTAACCATAGTAGGGGAATATGGTATTGGATGGATGATAGAGGAGATAGAATGATAGCTTATAACCACAATAACAACAATAGTGGTGGTGGTGGTGGTGAATGTAGGCTATTTGACTTGCCCGAGGGCAGTAGTAAGGTTAAATTTGAGCAACAATGTCTTGGAGAGTCCAAGGGGCTTTTCTACTATTTCCAAATTGAGAAAGTAGGAGAAGTAAGCAATATCGATTATGCAGGTGTTCCAAGATGGCTATCACGAGTGACGGATCGTCTTGGCGGTTTGTGTGTAAAGATATTAAAATAGAAGATCCCACATACATAATACCATCGTCAAGAAAAGAAAAAGAGTGTTCTTTCATAGCTTTCAATCCAGTGGATCCAGAAGTTTGTGATCATGGAATGCCATCATGGTTATCAGGAATATGAAGTGGCCTACAATATTAAAACTAGAAAATGCGAAGTGCTTCTTTCATCTCATATTAGACCGGATGGTTATTACTGCAAAGCGGATGACCGAACTGTGGTACCACTACAACCAACAATCATTCCAACTATTACGAGTTAGACTATTCTTGTGCCGAGTTACATAGTTTTTATGTCTTAATTTCTGTTTATTTCTTTCGTTTGTTTGTTTTCTTTTCTTTTACTGGTCATTCATTGGTAATTGTCATCCTAAAACCATTGTAAACGCCCGATGGGTATCTGCTTGTGTGGCTTATTATTATTCAGAATGGAAACTGTTAGTATCAATTATTAGCATGTACTAACATGACTGGCCTATGTAATGAGGTATCTCCATTACCTCGTGTAAGGTCCTTTAAATGTGGAATGGAAATATGTAATGAGGCATAATCTAAAATTCTTGCTAGGAAGGAAGACAAGGAAAACATAAATGGCATATTAAAGCTCATTAAACTATTTTTGACAAATTTGCAAGGCCAAAACCTGGTTCATTTCTCCAAAGGAAGAGTATCCAGTTTTTTTTTTTTTTTTTTTAAAGATGAATTGATTGTTAAAAAGAATTACATAAGAGTTTTATCTTGCTGGATCAATGTTTGGACCCAAGCAGGAATGTCATTGTAATACTGAAAAAAAATAATGTGAGACCTTGCAAATTTAGCTAGACTGTCTGAGAGTATCCATTCAAATTGTAAGTAAAGATGGATAAAATCTTAAATACTTGAGTAATGAAGCAAGGTTTTGTAGAGGCGATGGGGAGTTGTTATTTTTTTCCAACCCGATCTTGGCGAATGCCATTGCACTACAAATAGAAAACACTACCTTTGGGTACAAGAACACTTTGAAAAACATTTTCGGGTACATTTGTGGATAAACATGAATCGTAAGAAGTTAAAATCCTTGGTGGTATGGTTACATACAAAAATAAAAAATTCCATGAGAAAAAAATTCCATTGAAGTGCTAGACCTTAGAGAAGAAATATATGGTTGTTTTATTGAGATGGTTATCCATTGTGGTGGCTTGTGTTGGACCGATACAGAAAAAGACATCATCACAGCTTATAGTCTAGAAAACAAAGAAATTGGCTCTAAAGTTTGTGTTACTCAGTTGTAAACTTGAAAATTCAAAGACTTTGCATACTAACCAATTTTCAAGACTTTAAGTGACTTTTGTGTATACTTATATGTTTGCCTTAATTAAAATCTTGAAAAATGTGTAAGATTTTTGAAGACTTCCATAAACTTTAAAAATATTTTTGATTCTCTTTTATTTTATTTCATAAATATATAATCTATAAACTCATATCTTAAATGCATATAAATTGTATGATATGATTAAACACTTCGAAAGCGGATCCATATACAAAAGGTTTTGACAAAAGACAATGACAAACCATCATAGTCGTCAGTTATTGCATATCTAAGGGCTGATATGGTGATGAGTTGACACCATTATTAGCTTAAATCCCTTAATATGGCTGAAATCTAGCTAAGTCGAATCTTAATTAAGGAAAGTCATAAAAACAAAAGTTTAGTTATTTTCTCAATTAACAAAACGGTTCAAGAGCATCAAGCAGTTAACGTCAAGCTGCAATCAATATGTCAAACACGGCATTTAGATTAAGTATTCTTGTATGTTGTGTTTATAAATACATTAACAATAAGAAGAGCTAACATTTCTGAGTTGTTAGTGAGATAGGGTGGGAGGAGAGAGAATGGATAAATGATTACCCAACGAAAGATACTGAGGTTCGAATCGGTAATCTTACATATTTCATTGGGCAGAGACTATCCTTTAAGATTGAGATGAGTGATGGTAACGTACGTATTTCCTTGACGTTGCTCCTTACAATTGGAGCTTTGGCCAGGCAGTCTCAAACAATGTTTAATTCTAAACATCTGTAGTTCTTTTTGTTTTTTTTTTTACTTCTCGTAGTTGATCACATATCCAAAGCTTATCTTTTTTCATGTGTTTGGTAAAAAGAAAAAAATCAAATAAACACAACTGAAGTTTGAAGCCTAATGATCAAGCAACAAAATATGCTCACAATTAATCTATGACAAAATGCAAAAATATTTCTTGAGCATTGTTAAACATCATTAATGTTCCATATTAGAAGACAATGCACTTGAGCTGAAGATGGTAAACTATATTTTATAGATTTTCTTTTTATAAAAATTGTTAAAAAAAATGCTTCACTTGATTACTGGTTAGGGTTTTATGTTTTCTTTAAATAATATTCAGCTTGGCTAAGCTTAACCATATAGGAGAATTGAGCTAATAAAGTATGTCAACTCATCAAAACATTAACCGTTAGATATATATAAGAATGTGGCTGCGATGATTTGTTATTTTCTTTTGTCAAAACTATGGATCCCTTTCGTAAACACTTTTTTATATTAATAATAATTTTTCTTCAAGATGTTTTTTTTTTAGTTGAAGTAAGCTATGATAAATTTTATATTTGTATTTATAATGTTAGGTTTTAATACAATTCTTTAGATTTCTTCAAATTTCTATATATAAATTTTGTTTTTGCAACTCTTCAGACTCTATACATCTTTTTCCCGATTTTTTAAGACTTTCCGGAAGTTATGACAACCAATAATACAATACTTCGGTATCCGTTAAAGTCTTTAAAAATCACTAAAAGAATTTATTGAGTAAACCCCTGTTATTCTTCTATAATTATTCTAATACAAAACTTAAGTATCTCCCAAACTCTAAGTTAATGTCTTATTATGCCAACGACGTATGATTGGTGTTTACTTGTTTTTGTATTTGATTGACACTGATAATTTTGATATTCTATAGAACAGGTTGGAGTATGTGTTCCACTATTTTACATTGAGTGCTAAGATGAATGCTATAAGCGCACTTTCTTGTATATTCCTGAATCTGGATGTTGCAATCACATCCTCATGTCGACAAGGAACTATGATTATCTATGTTGAAAATCCGATGGTCAAACTTATAAGCAAGAGCATGATTCTCCAAGTCTCGGTATGACTATTCGTCTTTGCATAAAACATCCTGCATAGTGTTTTGTTATTTGAATAACATTGGTGATACTTATATCATTGTGCCACATTTTGTTGGATATTTTGATTGAAAGCAACGTTGAAAAGATTCGACCTAAGTACAAAGCATATCCTGGGATAAGTTTCTCACATGATCATAAACTATTATCTATGACCATTCCATTTTTGGTACATCTCGGTATTCAACCAAATATGAGTGTTTTACTTACAATCTTCCATAGTAAGCAAAGAAAAGCATTTCTTATATTCAACATGGTTCTTATTTGCATTCGTTTAATTACCACGGAACCTAGCATCATGTAGAGGCATTTATCCTAGACCCTAGAGAAATAGTTGCTTCATGGGGATGTCATTGAGAAAATGCTTTTGAGGTAACATTTGTGTAGCTAAACATTTTTTTTTTTTTTTGCAAATAAACATCTCTATCGGACTTATCAATTCGTAAAATTGGCTTAATTCTAGGCCTAATATATTCTCGGTATGCACGATTGGAAGTTATAAGAACATCAATGTCAATTCAGCTAAGATCCACGAGATTGTAGCTCATTTGTTGGCTACTTTTGTAGAAACAAAGATAGTAGATGGAAAGAGTATTCATTTGCACTTAATGGGTAAAAAATCTTATGAAAATTTTATGCATAGTTACAACCATACACTTAGTGGGTAAAATATATTCCATGTTCACATGTTATCCTATTGCACATATTGTACTACTTGTTCTCATTAATCTCATTCCAAGACTCCCCCATAAGCAAGCGCTTAGATATCTATGAGACCCTAGCTTATCGAGAAAGGAGTTGAATGGACGACTCAAAAATCTTTTTGTTAGAATGTCGGAAATTTGGTTTTCTGCACTTACATAAGGAGTTCGGATAACCCATTTATCCAACTTCTCTTTGTTGAAATGCATATCTACTTCCGCATGTTTGGTTCTATCTGTTGGAATCTCAACAACTAAACATGATTACTTCATACTTAAACATGATTTAGACTTCAAGTAGCATTTTAGAAATATTTACTTTATGTTGAGCGCTGAATTTACTTACATAACAAGATATGGTTAGGTGAATATCTTAGATTATATGATAGATATGATGTTCAATAAAGAGAATGAAATTAGTAGTACCAGGGTATTTTTTTGCTTGTCAAACCTCAAATTCTATCTCCTCAAGTCACTGAATGATGGTATAAACTTTATTTAAACAAGTGGCTAGAATGAAGTCCTCCATATGTTTCACTAACGACAAGTGTCCTTCAACTTTGCCATCATATATAAGTTGAAAAACAACCACATAACAACACTTGTATGCCACCAGCAATAGTTTAAGAGATGTTAATTAGCTCCACATTTACTCTACAACTATAACAACAT
>JAJJWW010019080.1:0-33539 GCA_023531295.1 Papaver armeniacum | reverse complement strand
CTAAGATCGAAGATTTAACAATATTGTAAGTGAAATGCAAATATCTAATATTTTGTGATATCACTACTGGCTGAAATGACGTAGCTCGATCTGTGAGTTAGGTGTTCTCCTTTGACATAGCTCGATCTGACGGAGATGCAGGTGTAGTTTCTAGCTTCTTGCATGTCAGACTCTGTATACAGGTATCCGGGCTGGGAATGAGTAAGACTAGTTATCTGGGCCTAAAAATCTGATATTTCTACCCAATTCTTTTCATCAGATTCTAAAAGAAATAAAACAATTCCAAATTCCAATTCTCGATTCAAAGCAGCAATTTCTAAAAATCCTTTCTAGATCTCAATTTTGTACACATAAAAAGTTTATATTTTGAAAGATTTTACATTTTCAGGGAATAAAAAATTTAATAATTATTTATCGACAGCTTTGCCGGAAATCCAAACCATCATCGGAAAAGGCACATAAATAACTTAAAAATTGAAAATTTATATGCTCCAATATCTAAAATTTAGACTGTTATTGTAATAACTCCTGTCGTGACAAGTGTAATCACACTATCGAATCCCCAAAATACTCACCGGAAAAATTCATTCATTCAATACAATAGTTTAATCTGGCTTGAATGGGGTATACCCAAACTAATTGGGGTATACCCAATTTTAAAGGGACTCTTTTTTAAGGGCAAAGGAGGAGGTCGATGGATAAAGTTACAAAATTACCCTTTCCCATTATAACTTTAATTACTACCTAAATCGGTTTGGTTCTCTTCATTTCATCTTCTCTTCTTCTTCTCCTCCACAACCTTACCTTCTTCCATCACCCCACCACCACCAAAACTCGTCGATCAATTCGTTAAAATCGTCGATTCGAAAACTCCGATTAATCTTCATCAATGGATCCACCACGGAAGAAGGCAACTCGTATGAAAGAAACTAATCGAAAACCCAATGAATATAATCTTGGAATTGCAAATTTGGTTGCTAAGAAAGTGAAGAAAAAAACGGTTGAAGAAGAAGAAATTGTTCACATTTGAAACACGTGAAATGGTGCGCTTAAGAAAGTAAGGGCTTGTTTAAACTCACTCTAGTACTTCGATTTCATGTTTGCATGTCAAATTAGGTCGAAAAATTCGAATTTGTGAATTGGCGGTTGCGGCCGTGATGTTTTTATCGACCTTTCCTTTTCATAGTTAGTGTTTGGCCTAGATGGTATAAGGTTGAAGAACTTGCCAAATAGTTTTCAGAATGCTTGCTACTAGCGGGCGGCGGATTCATCTTATACCATTCTTTTAATGAAGTCAATCTTATTATTGTTTACCCTTCCTGTTACTTGTTTAGAATGTTTCCGATGCCTAGAGTTTTTGAAGTCCTTATTTATATAAAACCATTCCGGCTATTTTTTTTATTGATGTGTGTGGAAATGGACCTTTTCGACGTAGTGAAAAATCCTATATTTTTGTGCGCCGGAAGGCTATTTTGATGATACACCGTTTGTCTTAGCCTAACACTCATCTTTTGGTCGACCTTTCCGCCATTTTCCCTCACGGAAATGTTGTATATGTCTAACCCGCCTAAGGTAATGTTTTTTTCTCGAATTGTTCTTGTTCGGAAAAGAAGAAAGCAGCTCTGAAAGCAGCTCTTAGTCCTCCTTCAAACCCTCCTCGTGTTGGTGATAAACTCTTGTCTTCAATACATCGAGGGGTATATGTTGTGGAACGACAAAGGTCTTAGATTCTCCGAGATGAAGACCAATCAATTCCATCTCGTAGAAGAAGTGATGATGATGATGTTGATGAAACCAATCCTACTGGTTTGGAGGAGGTAACAATGATGATGATGATGATGATGATGATGATGGTGATCAAGATATGCCTGAGGCTGGAGGAGGTAATGATGATGGTGATGATGATGATGGTAATGGAGATAAAGGTAAGAATATCATCGAAGATGAAATTTTTGAAGAGGAAGAGGAACAAGAAGGAGATGGAGATGGAAAAGGAGAACAAACTCTAGCTATTGTTCATGCCACCGAAGCTTCGGCTTCAACTTCAACTGGAACGAAGAAGAGCGTGATCGCTAAACCGGCTGATTCTCACATGCCTACCAAACACTTGATGGTTGCACTTTGAGAAGGTGAGCCTCCAAAAGGGGCCTAAATAGATGGTGGAGCTGTTCTTTTGGATACAAACACTCATGGGCATGTACGGTCCATAATACTATCGTAAGTAATCTTAATCCGTCTTTGTTATTTATTCAAGTGTGTAACTATCTTAATTAAATTTGCATCAAGTGTTTGTATTTCTTTTCATTTTCATTTTTTTTTTTTGGTATTTAGGATCACAAGCATGCCATCCGTCTCATGGCGCCAAGCTTCGTGTTCAGTGATGCATACTTGGAATCTTGTCTTGGAATGTGAGGAGGTGAAAGTGATTGTGAGGAAATCCGGGTTGTTGCCTGCGGTGGAGAGTTCGAATATTAATCATGATAAATTTACCATCTCTACATTCTGTGAGAGGTTCTACGGAGAGACTGATACTATGTTATTCCCATTCGGTGAGATGGCGATAACTCTGAAGGTTGATGGAAAAGCAACATCGAGGGATTCGATAATGCCATTTCTTTCTCGGAAGATTTACGAATTGAGCAAGAAATTGTTCGGTTGGAGTTTCATACGGATGATGTTCTTGACAAGAAGGATGGTCGACTAACCAAGAAGTTTAATGTGAAGAAGTTGAGGGATGGATTATGGAAGACTCGGAAATCCTTGATAGGGAAGGAATGGTGCACCCAGGTCAGAATCAATGCTACCGCGGTGCTATACACCACAGGCGAGATGTATCTTCCCGACAGTTCCGGAAACCAAGTCGAGGTCAATTTAAAACTATTGGATCCCTTACATGAGATGCCTATTCTTGGGGTACGGTGTTCGCCTTCTTGAACAATGAGTTGACAAAATCTTCTAGGGCACTCACTAAGCAAGTTAACGAAACACATGTCTCTTCCGGGTAATTTTATTGTCTAAAACATTTATATTCGCAAAATTCTCGTAAGATAAGGTTCTTACTAAACTTTTTTTTCTTTTTTGCATAGGTTTGGATATATGAACACTTCCCTTCTTTGTTCAAAGACAACTCTTACGTCAAAGTGGATAACGGTGTTCGGTTCATTTGCCAAGCGCAAGAAGGTACGGTTTTAAGGGTACTCGATATGAAATGCCGCAAATCTTATGAAACTCCGAGCCGCCATCGACAATTTGATCATAAGAGGTGATATTTGATCCAGACGAGAGGATAGAAATCAAGGTTTAATCCCAAGGAGAAATGAAGTTGTTGCATTATACTATAGACCATTGATGACTGTATTTGAAGGATTTTCAATGTACGATCCACATCGGGTAATGCGACAATTGAGTTACTCTAAGAAGAACCTCATTTCGATGTTTCCAAAAAAGGTATGAACGTCTCTTACCTTCCAGCACCAACTCAAGAACATTGGGTTGATAGGCGTCGTGGTCAAATCGATGTGAGTCTTTTGGGACGAGGTGACCACCGGTCATGAAGTTACCGAAATACATGGCGTGGTACTTGGGTTGGGCTCGTCCCTACGTGATTAGCCAATGACTACTAAAGAACCGACTCGTAAGAAGAAGATCGAATCGAAAGACCCAGCAACATTGCTTAAGATATTTGTAAGTATTTTAGAGTTGCTCTTGATTTTAAGATTGATTGCATTACCGAATCATTCTATTAATTGTTTGTTGTTTAATTGAATATAGAAGGATCTGTGCAAAGCAAGCACATTGACTATGCTTGCAATGTTGACAATGAGGATGCCCAAATATTGTTCAAGCAACTTCGAGTGTTTGAAGTAAAGGCGAAAGAAAAAAGCTATTAAAGATGCACAAGCCAAGATAAAGGCTGATAAAAGAGGACTCGTAGTGCTCCCGTGGTGAAGGTAGCAGGCGGTGGTCGTGGTGGTGAAGGTAGCGAGTGGTCGTGGTGGTGAAGGTAGTGTTCCAAAACGGGGTCGTGGTCGTGACCAATGAATGCTTTCCTAGTTCATTTCTTTATGTTGTGGTGGACAAATGTTTAAGTTAATGGTGTGGACAAATGTTTTTTTACGGTTTATGGGACATGTTTCGTATTTTTTGGACAAAAAATGTTGGATTTCTAGTTGTTGAATGAATGGTTTGTTGAGCTATATAAAGTGTCAATACATTTGTCTAAGCATGTTTTTTAAGCTACCCCATCGGCTGTCCCAGGCCGGCAAGGTTGTGAAATGTCGATCATGCTCTCTTAATATGATTCCAAATAAGTCTTTTTTGTAGCCTAAAAAAAATAGAAACCATGCTGCCATATCTTGAAAAAAAAAACCATTCTTCCGATGCCTAAAATCATGTAAGGTCGGGAGGGAAACAAATAAGAAAATGCCGACGGTATTTTGGTGGCTAATGAACCCATACATTTCCGGCCGTTTTGCGACCCGGCATTGTAGCAAATTTTGACCCGCGGCGGGTTCAAAATTCAAATTTTTGCGAGTACAATTGCATTGATTCACTTGTACTTGGACACTATAACACCATCCTATAAATGCACTACTTATCTCCACAAAGCAACACACAACTATTTTCATATACTCTCCAAAGCTCATATCATCACACACTCCATCTAACTCACCCAATAGCTCTCTACACACAAGAAATGGCTTCATTTTATTCTAATGAAGATTTGGCAATCACCAAAGCTTGGTATGCGGAGACTAGGTTCTAAGGCGCCCTCTGTAGGGTAGATTCCATAACCTTTTGGGCTAGGGTTCACAACACTTTTAGCCAGAGTGTGGGAATCCTAACTCAAGAAGTGTTCAACAAGTACACGTAGGCACATAGTCAAATGCGATACTTGCTTATTTAGCTATCCAAAAACCAATTTTCAACGCTCCCCACTTTAACTTGTCCATTGAACAATTTGTAAGTATTTTTGTGGTTTATTTTACGTGATCCATGTTGTTTGATCTTCCAACTTAAACCACACTAACAAAGTAAGTTTGTGTTTTGTTTTGTAGCATGAAGTCTCCAAAGCGCTACTTGGAGGAAAAGGGGGAAGCATTCGCATTCGATGCAAGCTATCAATTCATGGAATCCAAAATCCGGAGTATGCCCTGAGATGATGGAGGGTGTATCGTCTTTCGGAGGAAGATTGATGGCTTTAGAGTTTTTATAGGTTTTGTGGGTAGACCTCTATGTAAACCCTCGCGAGACTATAACTCGTCACTAGGGTCGCCTAGGGGTTCAAAGGCTTGATGCACATGCTAAGTGCATTCGTTTTAAAATCCCGACAAGGATTAGGTTTTATGTTTCAACAATGTAGTAACCAAAATTGAATGAATAAAGTAAATTACATCTTCCATATTATGTCACCTAGGCAAGGTTGTATTTTTTTTTGGCATGCCGAGATTAATATAACCTAAGGGTAGGAAATATTTACATGCCGACGCAAGATTAGATTGCCACCAAGATAGTCGGCGTGTTCTTCATCCGAGGACAATTCCCGTATCAATTCAAAGTTGGCACTGCCGGCGGAAGAGCGATCGACACCTTATTCAAAGTTGACCATTCCGGCGGATGTTTGGTCGGAAGCTTTTTCAAACCACGACCTTGCCGGCTTTATGCATTTTCAAAACCAAAATTTTTGGATCGAAATCGAACTCAAAAGACGGATCAAAAGGTTAATCTACTGAATTCATAATTTGAAAATTTTAATCTAAAATAAATTAATTAACCTAATTAGAATTTTAGTGTTAATTAACCAAGGGCATATTAGCCATTTAGAAAAGAAAAGGTTAAGGGGTAGCTTTGTTTTACTTCATAATGACCAGATTTTGTCTTATTGGGTATACCCCAATTAGTTTGAGTATACCCCAATGGCCCAATCAAGCCGGGAAGTTTAACTCGGATCAAAGGAAAAAAAACTAAAATCAACAGTGGGGTAGGCTAAAGAAAGGCAAGGGTTGAAATTAGGGCTGTACCTGTTATTTAAGGACCCGCCTAATTGGGTCCTAGTTACGTCCTGAGTTGGACCCATTAGCCACTTAAGACCCGGCGGGTAATTACGAAATAGACCGTTTATAACCTAGGGTCCAACCGGGTCCTACCCGACCGCACCAGTAATGGGTACCGTTTATTTAACCTTTGATCATTTTTTAGCAAAATTATAGGTATTTTTGCTAGTTTTGGCTTTGATTTTTTTGATTTTTGATTTTTTTCTTACATTTAATCTTTTATTTAGTACATTAATAAATAAATAATAATAAATTTTTATAAAAATAATTTATATTCAAGTTAAAAAGAGAAAGAAATTAAGATTTTAATAGTTTTTTTAATACCCAACGGGTACCGGACCCGACGGGTATTTGGGACTTTAAACGGTCCGGTTAAGGCCAACACATTATGGAACCGGACTGAAACCGGAGGACCGGAACCGATGTTGATATGCTTCCTGTTCGGGCTACTATGCTTCGTTGACAGCCCTAGTTGAAATGGGTATTTGAAAACAGTTAGGCGGGAGATGTTTTAGTGAAAATTTTCAGCATCAATACACAGGAAAAAAATTAAGCCTAATGGTGGGCCCAAAATATTAATTTATGCAAACTGAGTTTCCGTTAGCCATCTCTTACCCAATGCCTGTTGTGCATCAGTAGCAAGCACTAGCCAAGGCTTGCCTTGAAGCTGGCTATAGCCAAGAGATGAACCATACAGGTAGTTCTTGGCTATAATGTAGCCAAAACCAAGGGAAATGCACACCATCCATAGTGCTTGTTTTTACTGTTACTCAACCCATGCAAATTGATGCGTCCAAGAACATAGCTCAGTGGTATCCCATCAACTCCAATAAGGAGGAAATGATATGTTTACCAAATAATAATATATGGTACAAAATTATCGGTGAAAAATATGGGTCTGATACTTCTAAGTCTAGGAAAGGTCATTAATTCTACTGGCATATATCTTGTTAGAGAAACATCTCTAAAGCTGGTCAACATCAACTTTTCAATCTCCATTCATTCGGGTTAACGTCACAGAAATCCAAAGGTCTCTACTTTGGTCAGACCTATTTCTTTTTGCTAACTAGACTGAGTCAACTCGATGGAGGCTGGTTGGATCTGAATCGGTTCAAATTACGTTATAGTCCTTTAGGTCATTAACTTAACCAAATCGTCTGTGGGTGAAACCAAGAAGCCATATCCGTAAACCGAACCTATACTAACTTGGTACTAATTGAGCGATCCCGAATCAAATGCATGGCTGATTCTCTTGAAATGGAATTGTTTTCCATGAGTAGAGATCTAATAGTTTTAAATAACTTGTAGATTTTAAGTCGGATACCTCACATCCCACCGTCTCAATACCCGAGAGAAAATTTTGAAGATCAAAAGCACGGGGTTGAGGATGAACTAATCTAGAGTTTGAAATATATTACTCCCTCCATTCTTAAATAATAGGCTGGTTTTTTATACAAACTACACATGAAACAAGCCTATTATTTAAGAATGGAGGAAGTAATATTTACTAAATTACTACTTTCTATCTTTTATTAGTTTTTTTTCTAGAAAAATAAAAGACAATAGTGTCAAATCATATAAAGTTATGGGCTTAGATACCCACTTAGCCTTCCATCTAAGGCCGGTCCGGCTTTACATGGCACGTTCATACAACTAGGGACATAAATTCGTTGACTAAAAGAGCAATTCACTCGAATCCGACTTAAAGCCGAAAGGAGTTGCATCAAAATTTCGTTTCTAATTTCTCAGACGAGAGATCACAATTTTCTTGATATATGGGCACTCAAGAGTGCGATCAAGAACAAATTTACCAATACGACCACAGTTGAGTTTGGAGCAAGGAGTTGAGTAAAAAAAAAAAAACCACTTGCTAATTACAATCCAGAATTTCCTCCCAATTGGTTATCAAATTCTCTAAACGAGGCATAGAACCAGGGAGATGCAGAACCCCATTGAAACAATAGTCCTTTCACTGCTTGGCCATACTCCAAGCTGTTCTTTCAGAGTTGGTTTATGTTGCCATGAGATAATCTTGAGATGAAATAGCCCCAAACTGTTCTTGGAAAGACAATGTAATAGCAGATGATCCAGAGTCTCATCCCTGGTGTTGCACAGGCTACAACCAGTTTCTGCAATATCCATTGTTGGGATGGCAATATGCATCACTGACGATATCAAGAACTGCACCTTAGGGGGTACATGTTGAACCCAAATGCATTTGTGCGGGAAATTGCTTCTTTGGTGGAGTATGTAGATGAGTTACTGAAGACGATATATTCCTTCACCAGACCACCAAGAAGGTTGAGAAGATTGAAGAATTCTTGAACTTCTTCTCGAGAAAATGGTCGTTTGTCCAAAAATTTAAAACACGAATTCAAATGGACGAGTAAAAAAAACGGGTGAAATAAGCCAAAAAATGGCAAAGTATGGCTGTTAATCCCGCAGCTATCTTAAAAAATAGCGAGATGAAACCGGATGCATCACTGTGTAAAATAAAAATAAGAAAAAATATTTGAAAATGGGCCAGGATGAACAGGTTCATCCTGCCTTTTTAAATTTTTTCCATTCAAACGATATCTTTTTAATTTTTATTTATTTAAACGTATAAACACAAGTGTCTTTTTCACCCAGAAATTGTTGATTTTGGTCTTTTTGACCAATTTTGTGCTTCTTCTTTGGCTGTGACGTCATTAACAAATCTTCACCCAAGCAACCCAGCTAATTTTCTTCTTTTCTGCTGTTGAGCCCCACATAAAATCTATCATGAATCTTGTCATTTCCTTCTCCACTGAAGCAGTTTGATGCATTAGAGACATGAAATATTGGCAAATTAGGGACCACCTATGAGCCTTGGTAAGGAATATTTTCCCCATTTAGCTAGCTTCTTATTGAATTTATCCGGGATCACATCCCACCAACTTGTCTGTTTAGCATTTGAGCCAAGGGGCACTCCCAAATATTTCAGGGCAGTTTTTCCACCTGCAGTGCAAAATAATCGCCAAGTCTTGAATTTTGCGATATGCTCCAATACTTACTATAGTGTTTTTCTCCAGATTGACTTTGAGGCCTGTAATTGCTTCATGGACTAGTACAAGCACCAAATTCTCCACTGTCTCCTCCTTTGCATTATATTCATCTCCCTGAAACGGATATCTTCCAGTTTGAACCTTAGCTTGATTCCATCTTAGCAGCAATACACCGAGGTACCTTCTTTCAGCTGAGACTACCCTCAACAGCCTTTGAGTCAGACCTTAGCATAATTTGAGTACTGCATAATCTGTCAGAGCACTCAGTAGCTACTAACATAGACAACATAATTTGCGGCAACACCAACCCTCCTGCAATTGTACCAATAACCTAACAAGAGTGACTTCTAGCCATCACTGCAAAACCAGCATTTCTTGTGTTTCTTGTCGCTGCACCATCACAACAGAAAAGAGTATATCCATGTTGAGGAGCGTTCACTGGCATTCTTTCACTATACATTTAATCACTTCCCTGGTACCAATTTGGAAGTAATCTAAGACCTGCAAATCATAAAAATGACTCCACATTTATCCCTTCATTCTGTATCCACCCTCAAAAACTAATTGCAGTATGCTTGCCTTGAACCTCCTCATACTAGGCCTTAGACCTGTAGTCACCCAAAAATCCTTAATCGTAGAACTTTTCTGTTCTACTAATGGGAGATGCACCATGAACTAAACAGTGATTTTGGATGAGTGGACAAGTAAAATCTGGGTAAGTTGATAATGAAAAAGCCATGACTAGAACTTGCACAAACTCAAAACTACACAGTGATTTGGGATGGAGTTGCGAAGGAAATTAGATTACTGTTTCTGGAGACTTGGAGTGGAAAGTTTGAACAGGAAAGTGTTTGTAGAAGTTCTTCTTTTTGACAATTTTGATGCCAGTCGTTCCATTACCCAGAGCCCACTTTGAAGCTAGAAAATAACCTATCTCAATATACTCACTCAAATAAACAAAACTAAGTCTTCCAAAGTACCTTTAATAGGTAAAGCATGATGAGATATGAATCAATACTTGCAAGTTTTCGCCTTTACACACTTGATTAAAACGCTGAAATGCTCCGGCAATAATTCTTCCTGGTGAAGCAAAAACGACCCAAACTTCTAAAAAAAAAAGAACAAAACCTATTAAGCACAATTTACAAAGAAGGAGATACAAGAGACTCTGACTACTTTTGTAGAACTTACTCTAAAGTAACCTAAAGTTAGCAAGGACAGATAGTGTACTGATAAAAGCGAAAAAACTGACACTGTTCACAACTGACATAAAAAGTGGCCTTATGAAATCAGCAGGAAAAGAGTTTATGTTAAAATTCAATACATTGGCAGAACAAAACACTGATGAATCTTGAGGTGGTTTTGTGGATACATTGACTTCCAAAAATTCTGAAAGCACTTGGTAGACATTTAAGAAAATACTCACATCAGCATCCACAATATAAAATCTCTTGGTGCAGGTGAAATCACCCTTTTGGAGCAAGGAACCGAACTCATTGTAAACATGCATCATTGAGCATTAAAGCAACAATACCAATATACTGACACATTTCAGTCGGAAGACATACAAGAAAACACACGCAAAGCCTAGAAAACAAAGTACGGTTAATTATAAGATTCTATTAACAACATTACAAATAAGGTATCCTATATTTTCTAAGGATGCACTACATAGATCCTCATTTGTTTTCGTACGAGCTCCATCGCACACCAATCTGGGACTAATATTTCTAAATTTCTGTTTTTGTATGTACAACTGTTGTCAAGATTCTGAAACCAATAAAATTTGGACAAAAAGAGACCTGTTCTTTTTGTTTTTTCATTTCTTTTTTATGGTGTAAATTCACAAAAGCATTAAGCTTGTGACCAGACAAATACAATAAAGCAAGACCACTACTTTCATTTCTAACTAATAATATGAATTTCGAAATAATTAATAGAGGGAACAAAAATTACTTTCAGATGCTGCTGCTAAGCAAAAGCTATGAAATGAGAGCTTACAAGAGATCATATGAGCACCTCACCAAGGCAGAGCTTCCTATTCTACCATCCCGCAATTAAGAAGAGAAGATATACATTATAGTATGTACATTGAAACTGTAAGGGACTGACCAACCACACATTTAATGGACACAATCTTCTGCAAAATCAATGGAAACCATCTGCCAAAAGAAAGAAAAAAAAAATCACATCAATGATGCATAGAATCATATCAGTTCATTTTTACAAAGATTGTAGACCGTAAAGGGGTTGTATTCCATCCAGTGTTACGGCAAGACAGAGATTTCAACATTTAAAATTATGTAAAAAAGGATAACATATACTCCTGTACTTTATTTTTGATTAAGTGCACTGGATGCAAATCATTGTTGCCTCCGCTTCCTTAAGCTAAAAATGAGTAAAGGACTGATCCTAAAGCCTTTTACATTACCGAAACTAGTGTTTTGGTGGATTTTTTTTGTCTATGTCAGGGTTTAAAACAAGAATACAGATAATGACAGATGTTTGAACTTCATGCATCAAAAGTAAGTTCCCTGTGATCTAATAACCAGATATATCATCGATGGCAAGAAGAATAGCTTTCAGTTTTCAATCAGGTGATAAACTTAGAGTGGAGACACTTTAAGCTTTAACAATCCACATATGACACAGTATATATTAAAAGTTCAGAAAGCACTACAATATACAGAAAAGGTTAAAAGGTTAAAGAGCTATTGTATTTTCTAGGAGCTATTTTTTTTTTTTTACTCTTAAAAGGTTAAAATTTTATTAAAAAAGAAAAAGGAAGTACAAGATGAGAGGCGCCTAAGCGCAACCTCCTAAAAAGCATTTTGCAAAAGCTGTAAATATATGTCAATGAGATACAATTATAAAACAGAAGATATTGAGTATCATTATATGTTCATACATCTGCAACAAAAAGGATAGCCATTCAAGTAAAATTAACAAGCACAAGGGAAATAAAAGGGTACCTGGAAAAATAACACATGCTGCTTCCTCCTAAATCATGTATTCCTCAACAAGTACTCATAATAAGCTTGCACTTATGAGCCCACCGACAGTCCTTTCTCTGTTAAATGTAATGTCATCCAACACCTCGTATGTTGTGTTTTCTTGACACGCCATTTTATTTTCTTGTAGAAGATTCAAACCCCAAGCCACTGGTTAACTCTGATGGCCAATTTGATCTGAGAGAACAAATGACTCGGACTTCTCAACACCGATGGCCTCAAATCTATAATATACATGACTTCCATTCTATCATCTAAACTCATGGACTATGCCTCGATATTGAGACCAGAACAAAGTTTGTTTTGCTCTCCTGCACCAAGAAAAGCAGCAGGTACAGCTCCTAATTCTGATTGATCTGCAGGATCGTTTATTCGCCTTTTCCACTTCTTCCTAGACGTGGTACCATCGTAATCAAAGTCTTCTTCTTCCCTATTTCTATGCATATACACCCATAACTTCCTATCTCTGTCAACCCAATACACAAGGATCGTGTTCATAACGCAGACAGTACGACCTGGTTAACTTGTGCATCACCAACATCTTCAACAATATATACTGTGAGTCTCGTATTAGGGTGCAAACATCTGCTCTTGTGCCAATACCTCCAGGCAGTCTACCAGTTGCATCTCTCACAATACATTTTTCGTGACATGCCGATCAATTTTAAGCATAAAGTGATCTCCAACCTTTGACGTTGGTTTACCACCACTCCTCAGTGGAGCAACAGTAGTTTCTTACCATCAGAAGCTGTAAGAAAAGGCCTGTCAGGCACTAAAATTCTTAGCACTTCCTCCCGCCGAAAATACACCCCCACTTCTTCAGAATTGGGCCCATCAGTTGTGAGACTCTTCTGAGCTCTTAGTCCCTAAACCTTTCCTTTTCATTCAAAATGGGTTGCATCAGAGCCATAGGAGGTGAGGTGGAGGTAGGCTTCCAGTTTGCTGCAGGATTTCTTGACCACTTTTCAACCAGTTAGCAAATGAATCAACCAACTTCACAAGTACCTAATGAGGAAGACCCCAAGCCTCAGAAAGGTCTCCTCTTCCACTATGTCTGGGTCTGAAGAGCTAGCAGGTAAAACTGGGCCAATCCAGGAACAGCCTTTTGTAGTTTTTTCTTAAATCACCAATGCTCTCCCCCTAAAGATGATATCTTAGATGAAAACATTTTCAATACCATTCAGACTAAATCTTTAAGTAGCTCCTGTGTCTCAAGAATACAAGGATCCCCAGGGTTAGATTTTACACTTTGACCCTGCATTTTCTGGATCCCCATTAACACCAACCTCTGTCTTCACCAGAAGTTTACCAATCTGTGAGCCATCATCTGGAAGCGGAGTAACAATTGCCACACGAATCGCTGTAAGGAGATGCACGATAGAGAATGAAAAGCCAGTGTGAACAGATAGAGTGATTGGAATATTTGTTTTCTTAGCTGGTTTAGCATCTGGCTCTATATCTGGAACAAGTGGATTAGAAGCCACCATAAATGGGTAATTTTGAACTTCGACTTGCCTTCAGCCCCGTTTCTTCAAGAAAGAAGGATCATCAATCTGCTGGTTAGGACCACATTGTGTGTAATCAGTTCCATCTAACCCCTCCATGTAGTCAAATCAGCCTTCTCTTTCCGTTTCTTTGGACCTAAATTGCACCCTACCAGTAACATCTCCGGGTTTTCAAGAGCTTCAGCCTTTGTACTTCTTTCCCGATTTACTAATGATTTTGCCATCCTCTTCATCCGCATATTGTTGCATGTAATTTGACTGAGACACCCTGACCCTAATCTAAGAGTGGCTGATCTCATCAACCAACAAAAGAGAACTTGGAACTCTGCAAACCATCATGATGCCTTTGATCAATCTTCTCATTGAGGAGATCCCTTTGACCTTATATTCCTTCTAGAGATGGAAGGATACGGAAACATGCTAGGGATGTGTGCTCTATTTATCACATTGTATAGTACCAGGCACCCAAGACCAGTTGCTATTGCTGTGGAGGTTGCAATCTCAGGTATGGTTCTCTCAGTGATAAACTTTGCCTTCAGCATGTCAACTTCAGTAGTTGCTTTCTCGCATGCTGGCGAATCCATCTATCCAGTCCATTTGGTAATTTGTGTCATCATCCTGCATTAAAATCAAGAGGCAATTAACTAAAAGCTTCATAAAAAAAGCAACAAAAGAAGTTTTGAAATCATTTCGTGCTAAGTTGACAAAGGTTGGCCCTTGTGTATGCCCACTCAAACAGTACTAGACGGAAGTGGGGACCGCCAGATCTCTAAGGTCAGTTGACTAGGTAAAGAAAAGCTATCGAATCATCGGGCCTCCTAAGTACATGCACATTGCAGACTAATGGTCCAAAATCTTAAGTAAATCGTAAAATATGAAAAGAGCATCATTTCACTGGTTAAGTTGCAAGAATACAGACATACCTTTTCGAATTGCACTGGGTTCATTCAAAACCCGTAAGGCAACTTACTACTGCAGTCCTCCACCTTTTTAGTCAGATCGTTGATAACATCATCTATAAACGCAGAAGAGAGGTTTGTTGCTCTCAATATTAACTCCCTTCCTTGGTTGGAAATCCGGGACTATAAATCGATAACATTATTAACAGTGGTTGCCCAGTTGCTAGGGTTCTTAACCCTGTCGGTGATTGGGATGCCTAATGTCTCAGCACGAAGGATGGATGCAACCATGATGAATTTAGGTGACTGACGTCATCTACTGAGAACTCAAGAGGACGGGGGAAACGGTTAGGCGCGGACCAGTATCGGGCCCTTGAGCTGGTTGAAGCATCCTTAGGGAAAGTAAAGGTCACCTGCTTGACACGGTTGACAAAGTAGTCTTCGTACCTGGCTGCCATAAAACAAACTCAGTATGAAGCCAATCACATTTTATAAGGGGTACTTCTAAAAGTCACGCAGAAAATATAGATCACAGTTATATGCATCTTACTTTAGACGGGCCTAAAGTAGAGAGAACTAACCTGGTGCATGGAGTCAAAGATTGCTAGTGCTGCTCCACCTATCAGCCACTTGTTATTTGCTCACTCGCTTATGATAGCTTCATCTTCACCAGGCCACAATCCCCGATTACTATGCTATTTAGGATTGTCTGAATAGGTACTGCAAAGCAAGTGGACAAGAAATTAATATTCCCAAATCTGGGCTGCTGTTCAGTAATAATGTGCATCAAAGAGACAAGAGATTATTGGCCAGAATTCTAGGGATCTCCAACCTACATGTTGGAGAAAAATACGGACAATCAATATCTCAAATCCAAAACTGAAACTTGCCTTTCTTCTCACTTCTGTAGAGAAAAGGGTGAGTAGTTTGGCTTGCTCAATTTCTCTCTCAGGCGGGAAGAACAACTTTAGTTAAACATGTGGGGCAAGCTATGTCACTATACCAGATGGCTACCTTTCTAATTCCTAAGAGTCTTTGTCAGAGAATTGATTCTCACCTTAATTGATATTGGTGGGGAGAGGATCCAAAGTCAAATAAGAGGAAACTCCATCTTCTGGCTTGGGAAATATCCGCAACTGCAAAACAAAGAAGGAAGGAGGGTAAGGCTTCACAAACAGTAAAATAAATCATCTTGCAATAATGGAACTTGTGGAGAATCCTAATTCTCTAAGGGAAACTACTAAGTATGTTAACTGTCCAAGCTCTGCCTCTTGGGGATGGAAATGTTTTCAAAAAACTAAGGAGAAGATTAATCCCTTCATCTCATGGGTAGTGGGAAATGAAATTTCAATATGTATTCAGCAGCCATAGGTTAACACATCACTATTACACCACC
Source organism: Papaver armeniacum (assembly GCA_023531295.1). Taxonomy (NCBI): domain Eukaryota; kingdom Viridiplantae; phylum Streptophyta; class Magnoliopsida; order Ranunculales; family Papaveraceae; genus Papaver; species Papaver armeniacum. Next base: position 17,649 of record JAJJWW010019080.1, on the reverse strand, counting down.
TGTTGGTCATCACTGATCAGCTTGTATAATAAACCATCACAGCTGAGACAGAACAAGAGCTTAAAATTATTGTACTTGTCAAATATACACTGCAGAATTGGGATGTTAAATTATACAATCTAAACTGTGAAAGTTTCATCCACCAAAACTGAGATTTGCATAATTACACAGTTTTCAACACTAATCTGTTTCCGTTCGAGCTCCATTGCCCACTAATCTGTGACTATAATATTTTTAGATTTCTGTTTTTGTGTATAGAATTGTTGTCAAGATTCTGTAACCAATAAAATTTGGACAACAAGAGAACGTGTTTTTTTTTTTATGGTGTAACATCACAAAAGCATTAAGCTTGTGACCAGATGAATATAATAAAGCAAGACCCCTGAACACTAATTTCATGTCTACCTAAAAACAGTGACATTACAAAACTAAAGCATTCATATGAATTTCAAAATAATTAAAAGAGAGGGAAAACAAATAACTTTCAGATGCTGCTGCTAAGCAAAAGCTATGGAAAGAGACCAGAGGTCATATGAGCGTCTGAACAAGGTCGAACCTGCTATTTTACAATCCCGCAATTAAGGAGAGAAAATATGTACATTGAAACTGTAAGGGACCAACCACACCTTCAATGTATACAGTCTTCTGCGAGATCAATGGAATCAGGATCAGCCAGAAGAAAGAAAACAAAACCCACATCAATGATGCATGAACCATACCAATTCATTTTTACCAAGATTACCTATAGACTATAAAGGGGTGTATTCCATCCAGAGTTACGGCAAAACAGAGACTTCAACATTTAAAATTACTGTTAAAGAGCATAACATATATTCCTGTACTATATTTTGATTAAGTGCACAGGATGCAGATCATTGTTGCCTCTGCTTTCCTAAGATAAAAAAGAGTAAAGGACTGATTATAAAGCCTTTAACAGTATCGACATTAGTGTTTAGGTGGAAATTTTCTATATGTCAGGGGCTAAAAACAAGAATACATATAATGACAGATGTTTGAACTTAATGCATCAATAGTGTAACCCCTCTAATCAAATAACCAGATATTGTAGATGGCAAGAAGAACAGCTTTCAGTTTTCAATAATATGATAAACTTAGAGGGGATACACTTTAAGCTTTATCAATCAATATGACACACCATATATATAATAAAAATTGAGAAACTACTTAAATAAACAGAAAGTTCGCTGAAATATCATTGTAGAGAAGTGAACTATTTTCTACGAGCAATTATCTTTCCTAAAAAGCATTTTGCAAAACCTGTATATATATATCAATGAGATACAATTATAAAAAGGAAGATATTGAGGAGCATAATTACATGTCCATATGTCAGTAATAAAACTAGCACAAGGGAAACAAATGGGTACCTGAACAAATAACGCATGCTGCCTCCTCCTACATCATGTATTCCTCCACCGACAGTCATTTCTCTGTCAAATGTATCGCCATCCAACACCCCTTTTATTGTGTTTTCTTGACATACCATTTTGTTTTCTTGAAGAGGATTCAAACCCCACACCAGTGGTTGACACTGATGGCCAATTTGAGCTGAGAGAACAAATGACTCAAATGACTTCTCAACACCCAATGGCCAATTTGAGCTGAGGAAGTCTAGCAGCTGCATCTCACACAAGACAAAGAATCCTGACATGAGGTGGCCGATCAATTTGAAGCTTAAAGTGATCTCTGGCCTTTGACGTTGGTTTACCCCCACACCTCCTCAGTGGAGCAACAGTGGTTTCTTACCATCAGCAGCTGTGTGAGAAAAGGCCTCGTCAGGAACTAAAAATCTTAGCACTTCCTCCCGCAGAAATACACCCTCACTTCTTCAGAATTGGGGCTCTTCTGAGCTCTCAGGTACCCTGAACTTTTCCTTTTCATCCAAAATGGGTTGCATCAGAGCCATGGGAGGTGGAGGTAGGCTTCCAATTTACTTCTCATTAAACATTTCATTTGCCCTAGATGCAAAACTATGAGCTCACTAATCTCATATTCCCATCTTAACACAATGGTCCAAATTAAACATAATTCTGAATACTCAGTTCCAATATATTACCTTTGACGAGTGGACGAGACAGTGGTTGCAGCTGAATCCCTATAAGGATGATGATTCTACTAGACCTGAATCATTTCCAATGGTTCTGCTTGTATGGATTGGTCGATCTGGACCAGCAGAAACTTAATTGTTCATACTGGAGTGAATAATTGAAGAACGACCTTCAATTTTGGTGGCTTCCCGCAAAATCGATTCTGCTGGTGCAGAAAATAATTTGCTGCTGTCGAGACGAAGAAGGTATTGAATCCCTAAATTTCTTAATGTTTAACAAGGGGTAGCCTTTGTTTTTGTTAACCGCACCCGAAATGGGTTGCCACTTGTCTTCCCTAAGATGTAGCCTAAGGCCAAGCCGACAAGCCCTATGATTTGGCAATTGGCTTTCCTTGGCTAGCTTTAATGTAGCAAGCGAAAAGACTAGTGTCCAGGTGCACCTCACTGTGAGATGTCTTATTTATACCTTTAGAAACCTTATCCTATAAATAAATACAGATGTCTTATTTATACCTTTTGGATGTGGGTCATTTATCCCCACTATTTCTTATCCTTTTCACAAAATAAATTTATAATAAAGAGAAAGGTTTTATAACTAGGACTAAAATTTGTCTTGTTCATCTCCAATTCATCAAACAAAACCCAAAGTTATCGAGTTAAAACCCTTTTGATTTATACTTAAATCATAATACACCTAAAAGATGATGACGGTAATTGACCTACCCAAGGTCATTTTTTTTTGAACCAAAGTCTTATTTAGATATTTGTTTCCTCCTTTTTCATGAAGTGGCTCCAATCAAAACTTTTTGCTATGTCATCTTAGGTTAGACGACCCTCATTCAAATTTAGGGATAAAAATGGAGATGAAATTTTAAAGATGTGAAAAAAAAGAAAAAATCCTATGTGTTATACTAATTTAAGACCTCTACCCCTTGCATTGGAGATGCTCTAATAAGATAAAATTCAATTTCCGCCCAAACAATAAATACGAAACCTTAGCTTTCTTATATTCTTTTTATCTTAGATATAAATACATAATCTCTTAGTTGTAAGGTTTTCTATATAAATAAAAAGTGATATTTTTTATATGGGTGATATTTTGGATAAGGAAATCCCCCTAAAATTTTAGAAATATATAAAATAATTGAATATTCTGTCCAAAACCATGAGTTTTCATAAAGAATTTGGAATTTGTTCCACTCATTAGCGAAATCAAGCTAATTCGCCATATTAAAGCCAAATGAAACCTCATAGTACATTTTTTTTTGCTATAATTAACTTATACGTAACCAATAATGGGAAATAACTAATCAGTCACCCCTCCGATTTCTTTTATTGCAGGGAAAAAAAAAGTTTTAACGGAGGAAAGAATTTCGATAACTACTAGATTACTTAAGTTTGGTGTAAATAAGTATAAACTTAAACTGAATAATTTAGAAGGTTTATTTATCCTCCCATTTGGTTTCTGCCATTTATTTTATTTTATTTTTTGATCTGTAAAAAATTAGATGTTGATGAGTATTGAACTTACATCATTATCATCACCCAATGATTTTACCATTACACTACACTGATATATTGAAAAGCGAAGAATCCAAATATAGGAAGGCTCATAAATTAAGAGAGAACTTATAAACTAAAAGGTCGATTATCTCAATTCTCAATACAAATTGAAGGTGGATTCTTTTTCAATCAAATCAATAAATATTGCAACTTTCAAATCAAGCTAGTGGCTCATGTATGCATTATGCCACTGATAAACATCCAAATACATTATATAAGCACTCTGTTGAGGGGAAAATTTGTTAAGGAAATGGATGATTACATCATCCTTATATTGAAATTCAATAACAATTAGAGAACGAGTCATGAAGGCTCGTAAACCAAACTAAATTCAAAATTTTGAGATCCATTCCGCGTAAGGTTCCATATCCATTAAAATCAAAAATTTATCACAACAGAACTCAGTGTTAGCATATAATTGATGTTTGTACGAACTACGAATGTTGTAAACTCTAAACTTAAGAAAATCATTTTTGTTCCCAATAAGTGAGGAATCATGTATTATTTCTAGAAAACATCCTAAATCTAAGGGTAATTTGGTAGTTAATGGGAAGAAAAAATGTCTAATTTTATTTTTCCATAAAAAAATTAGTGGGAAGAGAGGGAGATAGTTTGGACCTAAGGTTATTACAAAGGAAAAAATATAGAATTTTCTTTTTCCATAAAAGATTATGGAAACGAGGACCCCACAAACACCTTGGTGAATTTTCCCCTGATATTGTGTGCATGACGTTTAAATGGTGATCGTAAATTTATACATCAGAACTTGGGTGTCGATAACACAAGTAACGCATGTCGAAAGTCTCCACTCAAAATAATTGTAACATGTCCAAATAGTTTGTCGTCATTATGAACATCTCGTAATAGGCGATTAATTGCTTCCACACAAGACATATGTTGTAGTGAAACTTCATCTCATACGATCAATAGGACTTGTTTAAGTAGTAGGGCGTACTCAGATTCCCTAACAGTCCACAATTGCAATTCTCATGAACCTTTGTTTTTAAGGATTTAAGAGTATTTCTTATCAAAATATATATTTTGAACTGGAAAGCTTTATATTATGGACTCCCTTATAGTGTTCTGTATTTTTATTTCTCACTTATCTGTTTTTTCACCAAATATTTGAATTTATCTTTTTTTTTTCTTGCTCGATAATGACTTTTAGTATATTTTGATGAATAACCAATTTACGTTGGATGAAATAACCAATGACTTATAGTATATATTTCTTATCAAAATTGAATCTAAAAGCAAAGAAAAAAAAACGAACACAAAACAAGGCTTAGCATTGATGAGTATAAGGCTTTAATGATGGCTCAGTTATGCCATTCAGATGTTACTAGGTACCATGTGTACTCTACATAAATGGATACATGGAATTCTATAGATATCGAGGCACCTTAGTGGGTTGACGAGTTTAGAAACTTTCCAACGATACCATTAAATGGTCGTTTTACACTTTATCACTAACTCTGGATCATGGATCGATAAAGACTCGGGATTCTTCAAAGCGTTGAAAAGTGTTATTCTTACTTACGACATTTCTTTAAAATAGATCAGTCAAAACTCTCCATCCATCTTCAAACATTGTTAAAGATACTCGGAGTTCTCAATGATGCATTGTGTTTAGTGCTCGTGAAGAATGTGGGCGTAGATATATACCCTATGGGGAATTATGGAAATCATAACTGATGGGTTCAAAAGTTTCGAGTCGACCAAGTCAGCTTCACAAGGTCAATCAGATCTAACTTGAGACCTATATACACCTTCAACAACCATGTCTCCTCATGGATGGTGGATTATGGGATGGTCTTGTATGATCGTAGGGCTTATACAAAGTAGGATTCATCAAGTAGGAAACTTATTGTACAAACCGAAAATGAATGAGTGAAGATTCTAGATGACTTTAATGGGATTCATCAAGAGTTCATTAATCAAAATTTCAATAATATGAGCAATTTGATTGCTAAAGGATTTTATTTTTTTAAAGGTACCGTTTATGAATTTGGAGAAAAAACTAAATAAAGGAAGAGATGACTTGCACTTTGAATGTAAAGGGCATACAAATGGTATTGATATCACGAGAGAATATGATTAGCTTCCAAATTATCAATAAAGGTACGAACAAACTCATTTTGTTTCCACAAACAACATCGTATTTGTAAGAACTACAAGCATAAAATATGTCATCTTACCTCCGTCAACATTCCAAAGTTATTTTTTCAACCAAGGGATCAAGTTTTTTTGGTTATGTTAAGGCAACCATCCTAATAACTGAAACTAAAGAAAAAGCTAGTGGTGTAAGTTATTAATCTTCTTCAAATTGGTTATCATTATTGTGGGATATAGTAAATGATAACGTTGATATATATTGTTCAAATAAATTCCACACTATTTTTCATATTAAATGTGTGTTTATCATGTAAGATACATTTATAAGTGACATTTACTGATATTATTCAACTATATGAGTTTTATAATACGAAGCCCTTCAATTCAGATACTTTTATTTTCATTCTAATACTTTGGAAGACGGGTAATTACAAGCTTCAAAATTGATATATTTTAAATATAACCCAATCATTATAAACATACTTTCAAGTAGTTAACCTCGTTTTTGGGAAATAAATAGCCGCATGTAAATAAATCCAACCTAGACACATATGTTTCAATAGTATTTAATTTCAATCCATAGTTTTTGTTTTCAAAAGGATTTTTAATTCTTGTTTTTTCATTTTTATCAATTTTTATGAACTTACTTTGGTATAAGTTTAGACTCATATCAACTAAAAAAAATATTTTTAAAGTAAAAACAAGTTAGTATTTACTAAACCATCTTCACCAATTTATATATACCTAAATAATTGAAATCCAAAAGGTTCACTCTTATTTTAAGAAACATACTGTCTTTTTCCAGGATAAGATTTACTATTTTTCGTTGTTACAATACTGAAATTAGTAAAACAAGATTGATTGTGTCAAAATCAATAATATGATGAAGTTAGAGGGAAATTGAGTTTGATTCTTCAATAAGATGTTACTCCTAGAGTTTTGACAACCATGTATTATTTTTTTTAAAGAATTTTATAGAAAACGGACTTTGAAAACCATAACAACAAAAAATGGAATCGAATCATTTTGACGATTTACTAGGTTTTGCTCTCTCTATGTATAATGATTTTGAATAAGAAAGAGCTGAAGAAAACAAACATGTGTGTATTATAAAGGTACACCAAAAATCCACTTGAATAATAAAACGAAATACATCCATAAACATAATTAATACACATAGTGTATATTATAATAATCTGGTTTGAAGTTCCTCCTTTCCTTGGGAGCTAAAAAGTTAATTCTTAAAATTAATCCAAAATATATACCATTAAATAACCTAATAGATTATAATCTACTTCTTATTCTATTTCTTAAAATTAAACCAAAAAAATAGACTTTTTCTTCTTGATCACTCATCTTATTCTGTAACGACTTTCAAGAAAACTTCTTTCAATTTTTTCTTTCTCATGGAGATGAAATTATGTATAAATTGAATATAGTATCTCTTGAATCATCTTCTTTCTACTTCTTTTGGAATTAGATGTTGATAAATAAAATCTTTATGATTCCACCCCAAACTGAAACCTTCTAGCTCTTTTTTCTCTAGCATATAAGTGATTGAATCATCTTCTCTTTCTATGTCAAAGAAATTAATTGTAAATAAATCTTGATGATTCCCTTGATATTGTGGATTGCTCTACTATGCCAATCATAATTTACCCAAACTCTGTATTATTTTAAGTTTTTTGAATGAATCACTCTTTTCGTAGAAAAATAAATAAATTAATTAACACCAACCTTCCAGGCTCCATAAAAAGAAACACAAATTTTACACTGATTATTGCGCAATTTTCTACAATTAGATTTTGAAGTGTAACATGAAAGAAAGTGTTACTGGGTATATCTAAATTTTCTAGAAAAATAAAAACGGGACCTTGTTACAAGTGAAGTGTTGTAGCGACACATAAATAGAGAAGCATCATTTTGTATTCACAATGCTAACAAGCATAATTAATCATTTTTTATTTTCATTTTATTGTACTAATGCATGAAATGTTTCTTATAGTTTAATTAGCAACAATATATAGTTTAAACTGAAACATTCTGGAGCTACAAAGTATATATTGTTGAAGCCTGGAACATTCTGGAGCTACAAACATTTTGGAGCTACTTCACCAGTAAAACTCAATGGTGAAGTAGCCTACTTTTAGTATGCTTAATTAGGTTAATTGGTGAATCGGTGATGGATGGGTTATTTATAATGTTTTTGTTCTTTGTTTGTTGTTCTCGTCTCGTGGTACTTTATGAGCTTTGTTACCAATTTTTCTTTTCTGACTTTGTGGCTCAACTAGTTCGACCAGTGATTTTTTTTTTTTTTAATTTTGAACATGTATTTTATTTCCGTATTTTCATCTCTCCTATATGGACCATACAATGTCCATTAATTTTACAAATTAAGGTTCATCATGTATACCTCCACATGCCTAGTTATACTGATTAACTAATACTTTTCTAATTGTTTAAATCCATAATTGAAAATAGATTAGAACTAGCATTACCTACCTCGGGATAAAGTTCTGATGCATAATTTTCAAGAAAACCATATGTTAAACTTGTTCCATCAAAAAGAAAAATAAATAAATAACATTTACCTTTTCAATCACTTATAAACGACTTGTAATTTCGGTTTCTAAAAACCACATATACAACCAGTCTCTCAAAATCGAAAAAATATTGTTCATTCCCTTGACGATGTACGACCCAGTATTTCATGTCCCAAAACTATTTCTTTATTTATCATACTAAATACAGTTTCAATTTGAAATATATTAGTTAGTAGAGTCTTAGGGATTTTCAAGTTACTTAAGGAAATGAAGAACTGATAAAACACACAAAGACATCAATTTTAAGAACATTATCGAGGTAAGTGATGTTATTTTCAATTGAGTTGTAGTAATAGGTCGTTGAGACTTGTGAAAGCAATAGATTTTAGATTTATAAAACTTAAAAACAAACAAAACTTAGCTCAAAATTTGATTGCAAAATATTAAAATAACCAAGACACTGATTCCACTATTACACATGAATGAATGATGGTAAATAATCCAAAATTCTAATTATCTTTTAAGTCCCTTATTTCTTAATTCACAAATAATCAGGCAAATTCTCAAAAATTAATTGTATCCCCTAAGCATAGATTATCTAAACAAAGCATAACCTATCTAATTGAATCACAACTAATGAAGAAAATTTTGCAAACAATTAAAAACTCGCAAAGCAAAGATTGAGTGAATTATAAATTATAAATTAGAGAAAATAAATAATTACCAATTATTCATGCGTAAATAGCTTCCTCATTGCCTTGGTTGTGAGAGAATTAGCCGCTCATCATGTTGGAAACACGCTCAAGAATCATTTTTATTGCTCAAAGTGTTGACAAATGATGAAAATGGGAGAAAAAAAATAAAATCGGGTTTGTAACAATTATTTTTGTTACAAACCGAATCACATAGAAACGATAAATAGTAATCAAGCGTTGACATTGCCAAACAACGACCGTCGCCTATAAGTCTTATGTTCTTCACAAGAAGAATGAACGACCGCCTCTGGTTGTCTTTTGTTCTTCGTGTTCTTCAGCATCAGCAGAAACAAAAGTTCTCTGCAACTTGATTTTCTCGCTCTGTAATGTTCTTAACTCTCCCTCATCTCCCCGTTCCCTTCTCTGACCCCCGAACACTCTTTATATAGCCAAAAGGAACAAGAAAACTTCGCAGTAAAGTCTCCAATTCTTCTCATTACTTGGGAATAAAATCTTTCCATTTTTACGGGATTATTTCCTTCTTCATCTACTTCTTACGTTGCATGTAGGCTAACACACTCCAAACAGACCACAACACGTTCCATAAACGCTGTAGAAGGATTAATATTCACTGCAACCACACGAAATCCCGTGAAACACTTCACCCGTTGACGTGCTGCCCTGTTTTATTCTCTCGGATTAACTAGCCAATTTTAACTGAAAAAATCAACCATACCACGCCTGTTACGCTCAGTCAAGTTATCCCAATGAATATCAGCCATTTAGTCTCCTTCTATCATGCCCAAAACACGAACAGAAAATCTTCCAGCGACTGCCACAATTTTCCCGCCAAAATAAAATTCAAATGATGAAGATGGGTGCGATGGATAAATGGGCTATATATAGACGTGGTTGCCCCTTAGCAAGAGTGAGGGTCCGTATAGCAATTGTCCTCCGGGGGTCCAAAAAGCACTTTTCGAGCAACTTTTTCCGCATAAGTTTAATTCTCCAATAACACCTAAACAAACATGAAAACACCAAAATTAGTACAAAAATCGAGACTAACAATAGAGACACTGAGGACAATTCAGACACAAAAATGTGTCTATAAGTAAGTGACGAAGATTGGTCTTTCCTTTTGAACTCATTTCCACATATTTATATATCAATCGTAGAAAAAGTCGAGGACTTTGGTAGTCGATCATATTCAAACAAGATCATGTCATGGATTAACTCTTTGTTATGTTTTTTGATTTTTCGATATCCAAGCTTGTAGAACTCAAAATTTAAGCCAAATAAAGCACTTGAGTTGGAAAACCTATTACAATAAGATGATATCGAACATATAAAATAAAATAAAATAAATCTCATGATCCAAATTTTTATTTGAGTCCTTGAACCTAAAAAGGTGAGTTTAGGAACTTAGTACAAGAGAAGTTTTTGGTAAAATTTTGAGCATTTAAGTTTGCTAACCTAAAGAGGTGAGTTCGCGAACCTAACAAAAATAATGTTCACTAGTGGAAAATGGATATTTTAAGTCTGATTGGGATTTATGAATGAGACTTCCAAGGGCTTTCTTTATATATGGGGCTTCCAAAGGTAGTCATTTCTATAATGAAAAATGGGAAGAAAAAAACCAAGCTCCCATGACAGTCTTAATACAAGGGGGCAGTTTAGGAAACAAAAAGCTACCACGTGGATTTATATTAAGACTGCGAAAGGAAATAGTTCTCATGGTCCCACTTCAATTAACACTGAGGTGGAAAATTGTTTCTATAATTTTCTAAAAATAAACAAGAAAACCACCTAAAACTTATCTCTATCGATCTGTCTCTTCTCCCTCTGTTCTCTCTCACAGCCTCACTTCTCTCCATCACTTCTCTCTGAAATTTAACTCCAAAACTTGCCTCCATCTCATTAAACACCGTAGTAAACTCCGCGATACTTTAACAATTATCTCTACCATCTCTTACTAAATCGTAATAAAGTAATTTTAGATCTGTATAGTATGGTTTACGGTGTTATAATAGTTTTTTTTTTATGATTTAAAACCAGGGCTTCTTTTCTTCTTCTTGTTTTTTGTTTCAATTTAAGGGTTTATAGTTTTTCTTTTCAAAGTTCTTGCTGGTTAGGAGTTTTAGGGTTTTATTATGCGATATCAATTAGGATTGATACTTATTGATTTTATTTTTGGTTCAGATTCAACTTGTGATAAATATTGAGTTAAATTTCGAAGAATCATGCATCTTCCACTCGAATTTTACAAGAATCATGTATTTACCGAGTTTAATTTTTCGATTTAAGTCTTAATATTTCAGAAGTATTGTTAATGTTGTATACTGAGACATAGGGTTTTATTCTTTGATGCTTTGGATTCGTTGATTGTATAATTTTTCTTTCATTTTTTTCATCTTCGACTCAATTTCAGAAGAATCGTGTATTTACCGAGTTGATTTTTTCAGTTTAAGTCTTAATTTTTTTGAAGTATTGTTAATGTTGTGTACGAGTTAGGGTTTTATTGTTGAGATCTTTGGATCGTTGATTGTATAATTTTTCTTTCGTTTTTTTTCATTTCGTAATATGGACTTGGTCATTCTTATGTTAAATTACTAGAAGCGACGCCTTGCTTGAAGTAAGATCCTCTTTAATTTTAGTTGATTGTTGTTTGTTGAAATCCTTTTGGGTGAAATTTGTTGAAATTGGTTAAAATATCTGGACCGTTGATATTTTTATTGTTAACAGGGGAAGCAGGTCATTAAAATTACTAGTGGAAGCTCTGCTTTGGGTGAACTTTTAGGTTGTATCTACTTCATCCATCTTTTCATATTTACATTTACCCTTTTTTTGTGTCCGTATTTTATTTTTTGCTTTTAAATGATCCAAAAATTTAACACTGTGTTTTTTAAGATTGCAAGTTCACGTTAAATGGGATAATTGCAGTTATAGATGATTCAACAAGAGGCTTATTCATCTCTATCTTTAATATAAAGAAACCTGCCGGAGGGCACGTCTTTGGGTCATGCAAGATCTACTAGATTGACGTTTGGGAACGCAAAGGGAGAGCAAAATGTCTGCAAGGTATTTTGTTTATGCGTATACTTTTCCAGTTGTTTTACAGGTTATAGGTGTGGTGATATACTGAGTTGGTTTACATATATTTGTCTGAATCATTGAACAGAATTAAAGATGTGTGTTTTTACTTCTTTCTTGAAAAAAAGTTGAGAGAAACATTACCAAGGTTACAACTTGGGGTAATTGGTGCTCTAACACGCTCGATTTACATTTTTGTTGTTATTGTAATATACAACAGAGCTATAATGAGTGATGTTGGATCTCCATTCGATGGGGTTCGATTAGTTTCTTGAAACTATGTCCACAAGCACCTTTATTGAGTTTCCGTTTAATATTTCAATTGGACTGACGTTAAAATCTTTGTGATCTGTTTGCACATCATGGGGATTAGAGGGTAATTAAACATGTTTTTGGTTCGATAAATGAATGTGGCAGGATAGATTTCATGAGTAGCATTTCTAAAGTGCTTAAAAGAATATCAAAAGAGGTTTATACTATTCATTTTTCTTTCTCGCGAAGCTATCTAGTTATTGTATTTCATTTTCTTGGAATAAATAGGTAAGTTTGTTGTCCTCCACTACTTTTTTTGGTCCTTAAAAGGAAGAGAAGGATACAATATGTTTCGAGTCTGTTATATTTCAATGGAAAATAGAATTTGGTGTGGGTTTAAAATGTTATAGGATATTGTATCCTTATTGTTTTTTCAGAATCAGGCATCACTCGAAATGTACCACTCACAATTTTTAAGATTGCCTTGTTTGATATCTCAATTACATTCTTGATGACTGTATTAATTGAGCGATTGCATTTGACTCTTTCATTTGAAGTCAGCTTGTTCATACACTCTCTTGCTATTTGAGCGATTAGCTTTTTAGTCACCACTTAAGAATAAAATTAATCATTTGTGTATGTTGTTGTAGGTTGGGAAGTCCCTGTTTTGTAGGTGAAAAAAGAAGGCTACAATTTGTGGAACGCATACGATATGATATTAGTGGCCTGATTGATCTTTGCAAAGTATATTGATGTTGTGTTGTTCTTGGTTGATGCAAGTTATGGGTTTGAAGTGGTGAGATGGTTTTTTACAACCCTGTAATTGGTTATTCTGATTTTATTGTTGATACATTGAGGAGGTTACTTCTAATTAATAGCTTCCAACCTCGTACGACTCCATGTCAAGTTATTTTTACTTACCAACTATTACTTATACCGACTTATCTCATTAGGTACTTGTTCTACGGGGGACTATCATAAAGCTTATTATTCGAGTGTGTTGGGAAGGATAATCAATTTTGCGAAAGTGGGACCTTTAAATTCAGAAGATCATGGGAATGAGCACATCATCTTATTGTTACTACATCTCTTTTGAGGTTAGTATTCCCATTCTTGTGATGTAATCATGTCCATTGAAATTTTCCCTCGCCTCTTGTAAAATGTATAAATTGCATCGCTTATTGCATCAACTTACATAAAACTCACTTCAGTTTTGTCTGAGTGAAAGCTACCATATTTCTTATGTTCTCCTCTTATAGACTTCTTGAAAGTTCGGGATCGTGGTTGTGGTTTTGTGGTTGTGCGGAAGTTGGTGTTGCAAAAGCAGGAAACCTTGAAGACTCTGGTGTTGAAATGCATTTGTTTGCCAGAAGTTGAACTTACTGATTGTGAATCTCTGATGATTCTAGTTGTGGAATTTTTAGTGATAGGGGTGGTTGTACAGTGCTCTAGTCACTTGGTTCTCGATAATTGCGAGGTTTGTAAACTAATAGATTATGATCTTAACATGCTTAATGGTTGATTTTTTTGTACTTGCTGAACATGACTTCAACTTTTTTACAGAGTCTAACGGCATAGAATTGAAGGTTGGTACCGGCTTGATTTTGGTATATCCCCTAAATTGAAGGCACTTGCCATTGCTGCACCATAGAATTGAAGGGATGTGGTGTTTTATCCAAACATATATTCGTTGTTCTTGTATGATAATGTTAGATGCTTCTTTTTATGGGTAATGCTCTTTCTTTTCTATTCATTTACTTTTATTCTTTCATTAAGGTGTTGTTCTAAATCTAATATCTCTAATTTGACAGCCAACTCCCTTTTATGCAGACAATGATTTGATGTCATGCCAAACTGTTGGTCATGATGGACTCTCCTGTGTTGGCTATCACATTTATCATATACTTTCTTTGAACTAGAAACATGTTCTCGATTCCTGCTTGCAATTGAGAGTAGCTTTCAACTTTGATGCCTTAAACGAAGGCATACATGGTGAAGGTTTGCCTTCAACTTCGTCCGAAACTTTCTGGTAGTTAAGCGTGTAATAGAAAAATAAATTTTATGAAGTTGTTGTGAGTTGTGAACTGTCAAAAAACAAATTCAGTTTCGAAGTTATTATCAATGTAATCTTTGATTAATACAGTTTGAAGTAAATATTAATTTAATCATGATTCAACTTTTACTTTTCATTCAGCTATATCAGCTTTTACTTTTCATTCAATTTGAATCAGCTCTTGATTCAAATTCAATCATTTCAAATTTTTTTTGTAAAATATGTTCAATATAAAGTCTACTTCTATCAGTAATAGAAGTACTACTTTTCAAGGTAGTCGTTTCTGTAAAGATTCAACTGCTCCCAGGCACAGTCTTTTTGAAAAATAAGACTACAAATTTAGGGCTCCCAGAAGCAGTCCTTTTTAGTGATTGTAAGGCTTTTTTTGGCAGACTTTTTATTTTGATTTTCCACTAGTGGTTATCATGTAGCCTTGTTGCGTTTGAGTTCGTGAACCTACCTATTTGAGTTTGCGAACCTGGTTCACAGACTTAACTCTTGTTGGTTATGAACAAAAAAGCTTAATGAGGCGTCGGTCCATAAACTCTAATATCTTTGGGATCATTGATTCTTAGTTTTGGGATTTCATGGTTCTATACACTTACAGATTCCTAATTCTTAGCTAATTCATTTGGTTTGGATATATGGTTCTTTTCTTGAAAGTTTGAAGTTATCTTTGGTAGTAAATCTTTACGTATAATTCACTTAAGCAAATTGTTGATCTACAACTTCAAACCATGAAAATAACTTTACAATTTAATTTCTTTTCAAATAAATAATTTTAGTATCTTAGGAAACGACTTTGATTGAGCAATTGAGAATTACCTTGGGTTGCAAAAAATTGTTACTTACATCCCAAGCAACCCAACATGGATTGATCACAATAAATTGGAGAAATCATCAATACAGAAAAACCCAATCCATGCAATCATGTGTATATTATTGCAAAGTTGTCTCCCAAATATCTAAGGATCTTCGTTATCTAAGGTTCAACTTTAGAAGACTTCACTTGGAATTCATGAGCATGGGTTCACGTATCTTGAAGAAAGGTAGTATTGTAACTTGTAACTGTTTTTGTGCTTCTTATAATTATTGTGTATCATAAGGCCTATTTTGATATCAGGTCATTGGAATATTGCAGGATAAATCCATATTTGATAGAAAACTACGAACACGGTTGAGTATATTCTTATCTGTATTGAAATCCCATTTATGAGTACGCCACAAGAACCCATCTTCGATTATGATCTAGTTTGTGATTCTTGTATCCACAAAAAATTAGGTATATTTAAAGTTTAAATAGTATAAACCCTAATCTTGGATTTAGATTTGTCTAAATTCATAAAGTCGATTTCTACATCCTTGATATAGAAAAACGAATCATGTCTCGGTTGTTCCTAGTAAAGCGCCTATACCAGGATGAAGAAAGCTCCTCCATCAATCCTAGTTCAATAATTATATCCTTACAGTAAGGGATCGAAAGCATATACTCTATCCATGGGCGCCATTTTGGACAAGAGTTTGCCCGAGAAAGAAAATATATCTTTGGAAGTGTGAAGTCGCCACGAGCTAGGCGAATACGTGAAAGGGAAGAAATTGGAAGAAAAGACGGTTCCTCGATTTCCTCCGCCAACAACCAATTGTTGACCTCTTCATCAACAACAAGTGGATCAAAGGCAGTTGGCTTGCTAATCTGGCGAAGAAACCATCATCCAAGAGAGAGGCGATATCCACCGAAGGAGAGGCGCGTTGTATAAGCTTAGCGACAGACTTTTGTTTAGCTAAAATCGCCTCCCAATTCTTGCCCTTCCCAGGAGCAAAGACGCGCTCTTCCTCTGACAGTATGGGGAGCACATGAGTCACCTCCTCGCCTCCAGAATCCTCATCGCCAAGAGAATTCTCAGACGCTGATACTCACGTTGCCGCTCATAAGAAGAAAGTAAAATAAAGGCGCCTAGGTTCAAAGATGAAGAAAAAAGAGAGGAAGGTAGGAAAAGAAGAAAGAATTTGGAGAAATGACTGGAGATGGAAGATTATTTATAGGCTTAAATAGATGTAACCGCTGGTAGCTGAAACGGCACTAAAAGAAACCAAAGAGACGCAATTCATAAACAATAACATCGATATTTAACCCTCGGCTTCTCTAAGATCTAGGAAAATGACACGTGCACGAGTTGACGAGAAAGATGAATAGACACGCAAGGGGACCTACATAATGTAAAAGCGCCGGCCTCATCGAGCATCACGCCAAGACCTCCAAGGGCGGCATGATGAGTGAATAATACAAGGGGACTTGCGACACGTGCAAGTAGAGATGAACAAGACAAGGGGACTTGCCAAAGGAAAGGGGCAAGTCTCCAAGAACACAAGGACAAGGGGACTTGCGGGAAGGCACAAGTACCAAGGCGAGTCAGTCCGAAGGAACGCCAAGAAGAAGCAATAGATACCCGAAAAAATACCAAGGAAGGAATAGGACCTCCTCGCATCCAAAAGGGAGTGTGACGATGCAGCGGCTCACACTAAGGAGGATGCCGAGGTTTCCCCATATCTTAGAGAGGGTGCTATCAAGCGTTCCCTCCTCTTCAGCATTCAAGAGGACGTGTAGGGAAGTCACGTGGGAGAAGTCATCTAGAAGAATCTGAAGTACAGTTGTACAATCGAGGAGGGTAGTAGCAAGATAAGGAAAGATAGGAAAGGACACATGTCAGACATCCCCATTTGGGGAAATAACTATAAATAGGGGTCTTTCCCAATGAGATATCATTGTGGGAAATTGTGTTCTACTTCCGGAGCTAGTCTCTACACCCTACTTCTATCTGTACTCTGGAAATACCCTACCATGTACAGGTGGCAATGGGATGATACCAAACGTCTCATCTGTTAAATCAAATGCTATGATGTTATTGAATTGCAATTCCGTACTATGTTCTAGCCAATAGAGCGAATTGTTTGCATAAACACCCCTTCCTTAAAAATGTAAGGAATTTCTCCTTTGTGTCTCCACGAGATGGCCACCACCAAGGGTGTAACTAACCCTTCCCAATCGCAAGGATGATCCTATGTCGTTCTCCTCGTAGTAAACCTGAACAACCTCGTAGCACCTATATATGTATCCTGACCTAAACCTCGGCGATCACTCTTCTTTTGGATAAAACTCTCGGCGATCACTCTTCTTTTGGATCTATCATGATTTTCCATGATATACATATGGTGGTTGTAGGTGTAAATAATCCACAGGGACAGGTGGAACGATCCTAAGCCATGGCGTAC
>JAJJWW010019079.1:0-12218 GCA_023531295.1 Papaver armeniacum | reverse complement strand
ACACAAGTCGATAAAGATTCCTCTCATGTTCAACATACTCGATCTTCAAAACAAGTCTAAGATGATTTCTTTTTAATTTTTATTAGTTTTACAATTTTCTTTCTCTGTCAGTCTTCTTAACACTTATTTTTTCTCCTCTGAATTTTCGTTTTTGATTAATGGAGTTCTAATCTTTGTGGTTTGCAGCACGTTGTGATCTAAGTAGTGTACCAGTTGTGGTCTTTAAGGGGGCAGTGGTGCAGTTTGTTTCTCTCATACTCATTAGGAACTGTAGAGTTTCCCATATTGGAAAATATGGCCTTGTTCTTCATCACAAGTGGTCGTCATATACTGGTCTCCATCATTATGATCTCGATCTTTTTGATCCATGAAGTGGTAGACTTCACCACCAATCAAAGGTACAAGCACAGTCTTTATCAGGTTCATCAGCAAAGTCGTCTGGATCTCCTATCCTCCACTGACAGAGAAATGGGCAATTTCGGTAACAATTTTCATCACTGGGCGCAACTTGTGGAGATTTCAAATTTTGAAATCTTCTTTCCTAAAATTAAGTGGCGTTCAAGCGAGATTTTACATAACAATAATTGCTGGAATATCTCAACAATATTCTATATTTCAGGAAATAATATCTTGCAAATCAAAGTTATAAGCAGAAACCCTATTTTCAAACCTGTTTATATAGTTAGATACCTAAGAAGGAAAACTCCAACTCCTAAAATATACCTCTTCACTTCAGAAAGGTCTGACCCTTCAACTTGCACAATGTCGCAAAGCTCTAGATTGCAAATGGCTGCTCTTACAAAAAGGTTTAATGAATCATCATTGGGAGGCGCCAATCCAAGTAGCTCAAGAGGGAGTCTAATCTCCATAGAAGAGGTAGCTGCTGCTGCTAACAGATGGCAGAATAGTCTCCTTGGGAAGATTATTTCTAAAGAGGATATTGAGTTTGAGAAAGTTCAAAGAGAGGTTAATATCATATGGAGAAGACACAGGAAAGTGGAGATTAATACCATGGGAAGGAACTTGTATGTCTTCAAGTTCAAAACTGCAGAAGATGTCGCCGATGTCATGAAAAATGCTCCGTGGATAATTCATGAACACTTGGTGGTTCTTAAACATTATGATAACGCTATCCCACTCGAGAACTATGTCTTCACTCATCAGATTTTTTAAGTTATGATAAAGGGTCTATACTTAGAGCATTTGGATGAAGGCATCATTAATAAACTTTGTGAGGATATGGGAAGGAAGATTGTTGAAGAGGGATCAAGAGGCTACACTATTCGTGGTAGAGTTGTGTCGGCAAAGATTGAAGTGGATCTCAGTCAACTCTAATCGTTACTCTAATGAGCATGATACTTCTTGTAGTATGTGCAACTCTGGTATATCTGAATCTCCTGAACATATCATTCTCCATTGTGCTTTTTCAAGGAATGTTTGGGCTCTCACCCCATATGCTGATACTATTGAACAGGATTATGTTTCCAATATTAACATTCATGAATGGGTTCACAAATGGCTATCTGATGATAATCTTAGGAAGTCTGCAGGTGCTATATTCTCAATTGCTTGGAGTATATGGAAAGAAAGATGCTCCAGTACTTTCCAGGGGAAAACTCTCAACCATACCTCTACAGCTAGACTTGCTCTTAAGTTAGTTAATGACACAGAAAAGTTTTTGAGTCATACTAGTCCTCAGATTATACATAGGACTGCACTTTTAGAAGGAAAAAACATCACCAGTATCACTGGTTCTCTGCCACAGGACTGTCATATTATCTTCAGTGATGCTGCTTTTGATAAGAATTCTAATCTTTCTGGTATTGGCCTGGTTTGGAATGATATTGCAGGTGCATTTTGTGGCTGCAAACTGCAAGCAGGGTATGTGAGGAATGCAGAGGAGGCAGAGAGCCTGGCATTGCTTGAAGCAGTGAAGTGGGCTAAAGCTAAAGGTTTAGAGAAAGTCTGTTTTGTCAGTGATGCGAAGTCCATCATTGACTCTATCAATTCTAATAGTAACCAATTGTATTGGTATAATAATTCAGTCTTACAAGACTGTAAAACAATTTCATCTAGTTTTAATTTTTTCAAGTTCGAATTCTTGCGTAGGAATCATTTAAAGCTGGCTGATAAAGCAGCTAAATTTAGTAGACGGTCTAGAACCTCGGGTGAATGGCTGGGTCACTGTCCGGCTTTCCTTAATTCTGAGATGTAATTCCTTTATTTCTAATACAAGCATTTTTTCTAGCAAAAAAAAAAAAAAAAAAAAAAGTTTACATTGGTTTGTCCAGAGAGTCCTTACTTTTTGTTGGTTTGAACTTGCTTAAGTCTATGTACGTAACGTACGTTGGGTTTTTGAATGTAGTTTCCGTTTCACCAATAAAACTATGCGAGTATGTTCAATCTACTTTTTTAGCCCAAGAGTTTTGGACAGTCATGTTGATCTGTAATACAAGACCCCATTAAGTTAAGCTACACCCCACATACGTGGCACTGGAACCATAGATGTTTAGTTTTCAAGGGGCTATTTCAAGAACACAAAAAAAAAAAAAAAAAAAAAAAAACTAAAAATGAATCAAGGGATAAATCAAGATCTGTGCCGTGCCCTATTTACGGCAGGGACAAACTACAATGAATCGAACAGCAACAACACCATGACTACCCTTCAAAGGAATCAGGAAACCGCTTCTACATATGAACGAAAACACAGGATATCAATTGCTATGCTATGTGAGAAGAAATTTAAGTATGAGATTGAGGTATGAACTAATCTATTAATCTAATTATCGACTACAAAAATTTGGCGTGGTGTTATTACAAGCGGGGGATACATTGACTACACCGGCGCAAATAACTCAATTCGCCGATGATTGGTGTTGCATGTAATGTTCAGAATGCAGCCAGGATTTTGAGGAAATAAGGTACGGGAAGCAGTGTCCAGAGTGCTTGAAATACATTAACTCAATCCCAACGTAATATATATGTTCTTTTACTTTTTGTATTAGAAAAATGAACATTACATGATATCGACATAAAGAAATTGTTATACTAATCAACACTTGGACAGATTGCGTTTGACAATGATGGTTACTAATGGGACGGAATCAACAATATTCCAAGCAAAAGGAATTGCAGCGGAAGAATTGTTGGGACATACGACAGTTTACTTGATGCGAATGAAACATGTATAGCTATTTCGATTCATAAATAAATGACATAAAGTTTACAGTCGAAAATGACTTCAAGTTTACGGTTGAAAATGACATAAAGTGGTAAGGGAACTGCTGACAACCTATTCATTTGGAACATGAGCAAGGAGTTCAGAATGTGTTCAAGGTTCTTTACGAGGTCCTGCATCGCCAGATTGTATTCCAGGTGCAGATAGGAACATATGGAGGTAATAGGGCCAAGACTTTTGAAGTTACAAAAGCATTCGTCAAGAGGAACTGCTGGGCACAATATTATGTTGAAGATTTAATAGCAGAGGTTCGCATATATACTACCCCCTCTAAAACGTAATGGGTACAAATTTTAAATATTTCCTTCTAACGAGTGTTATAAAAATTACAGGAACAACATGACACATTGGAGAGTTTGTATCATCCGTTCGATGCCAAAAAATACTATTTGGATGGCAAAAAATCATATTCTCACCTATTTGGAGGTTCGGAAACATGACAATAATAGATGAGTCAACTGGAATAAAAGCGTTAACAGATGTAATAGGGAAAGGTGATATGAAATAGGAGCATGGGGAGAGTGCTATGGACGATATCGATTAGTTGATTTCACTGAGAAGGGAGCTGCTGACGACATATTTCCTAGAAAAATTTAAACTTCCATGTTCATGTAGAGCATTAGCTCATTATGACCAATGAACCTAAATAAAACAGTGTCACGCAGTTAAGATTATATCTCTTTGGTTTACCATTTTTTCCATTGATAACCGACGAATGACTGGCGTCCGGACTGGTCCGTGGAGAGTGCAATTTCTTTCTCTCAAAAAAAATACATATGGAGGTTCATCCCCATACTGCTCGACCATAAAAATACATGCAATGGTTATGCAAAACGGCGACCAACAGGGTAACGATGATGGAACTGACCAAGGCCACTTATTGTCAGGTGTTAGCCATAAGTTTTGAGGACACAATTTTACGGGTGAAAGATATGACCAGATTGTAGAGTATATGATCTTACAAATTTTTACGAATCAGGAAATATATTTCCATTAGTTAAAAAAAATTCAATAACTAAAACTTTCATAAAATATACCCAAATATATGAGTCCAAATTTGTGCACCCCTCTAAAACCGGGGTGCACGTTACGGCTCTTATTATTGGATAAAATTGCCACCAGTGGTTTTGGTTTTTGTTACACTTGCCGAAGCATTTTTCTTCTTCTTTTAAAGTTTCTTCTCTTTTTCTAACAAAATCACTGATGCTCTTGACAAAAATCCCGTCGAAGCAATTTCAATCAACAATCTTGGCTTTTTTCGTTATCAATTAATATCATCAATACAAGAACTGATTATCCAATTTTGTTTAAAACAAAAGTTTAAGCATTAAGTTTACTGATTGTATCGAAGATGAAAGGAATCACTAATAGAGTGAACAACATTTGATAATCGATAAAAAAAATGGAGAAGAATTTCATCAAATGGTGCTACGATCAATGAATTTTATATAGATTATGGGTGTTTCTTTTATTTTCGCTGCTGATGATTTCTTTCATTTGTCTTATCAAACTACCAGTGGAAGTACTTCGATGGTCACGAGATACCCAACTGATTAAATCTCATGCCCAATTGAAAAATCCTTATCCAAATAGGCCTTGGAATAAAATCTTTGTTTCTTCCGATAATCTTTTCTCCCTTAGTTAAACCATAGTAGATCCAAAAGAAAATTGAAAAACCAAAGACATCTCCAAATTAACTAAAACAAGATTTATGTTTTGTTTTTTTTTTGTTGTTGAAAGAACGATGATTATCACAACCTGATTAGTGATTACTATTTTGAAAACAAAACGAGAAGAACAGAGGAAGAAAGAGGGCAGTTTTGTATTACATAGCTCAAAAGGGAAGGTATATGAGAGAGAGTAGTCAAAGTGGTTTTGACCAAATAATTCCTCCAATAATATGAGCTGGAATGTGCACCCCGGTTTTAGAGGGGTGCACAAATTTGGACTCCAAATATATTTGCATAAGTAAAAAATTTCGAGAATATATTTTCCATAATTTAGTGGAAATATATATATATATTCGCCGATTGTGTTAGTATTTATTGCATTTACTGGGAATACATTGGGAGAACAATAAATCTATAAATACATTGATTGTATTAATTAAAAAAAATATATATACAGATTTATTAAACCGGATATGGGGAAAATAATCAAGGAGCTATAACTGATATTCTTAATTCAAAATAATCATCGCGTGATCACAATTAAAACTGCTCTACAATCTGCGAACTATATAAACTCTGAATGTTAAGAAGATTTGAACGCATAAGGTATTGTGGATTCTCTAAACAACTTATAACGAAAATAATATTTATGAATCAATTTCGCTAAAGTCTTTTTGGGTTATAAGGTTCATATTTCACTGGCAGACGATGGCATACGTTGTTACAAAAATACAAACTAATTTGGTGTTGTTTTGGCATCACTATGATGTCTTCGATTATTGAGGATCAAGTCCAAATTTTATCTTCAAAAAAGTTTAGACTTGATACTATGGATGATAAACGTAAGTGCTCATATATGGTTTGGAAATATCTTCTCGGGGATTGAAGATCAACAATATGATGCGGCAAATAACACAGAGAATATATGGCACTATACTGCATATATTTAAGAAAGTTACTTCCACGTAAAACTTTCCATTTTTTTGGAACATATAATTATGAATTTCAGTTTTCAAAACTGATATTTTTCCCAAATGATATATTATATACATTAAATAATTTTTTTCACAGAGATGTTACTCGAGTTAGGCACACGTACTGATCATTTATTGATCCTTTTATTGTATTAGATTTTAGACTTTTAAATTGCATTTGACAATTAGAAATTCAAAATGAAGGGTTGGTAAAGAATAGTTCCAACTGAGGGAAAGGTTATAAAGGATATTGAGGAAGGGACTGAATGGGTTAAATAATTTTTACATTGTCAAGGATCTTCTAAAGGTGTTGGCATCGGAAGGAGTTGATAAGTTTTCGGGACACAATTGGTAGGACATTCAAAATTAACCAACGTCAAGGCCCGTGCTGTTACAGCACGGGTTAAGGCCTAGTTACAATACAAAAGATCCATGCATTCGACAGTTTGTTTAACACGTTTATTTTTTTGAATCAGTAACCCAATATTATAAACTATGAATATGAATAATAATAGAAAAAACTTGAAAAAATGTTCTGACCCCGATCTCAATTAATATTACATATAACGGTCATCACAAAATAATCGAACTCCTTAAAACCATCCTTATAAACTGAATTATAATTGGATCAAATTAAGTAATTTTATTAATATCTTTGTTATATTATTGGTCAATATGAGCCAACCAAAAAACCTATATATATGACTTCCAACTAGGTCTCCGAACTTCTTAAATTAAGCCTTGTTTAATTAAGGGCCATAGAAAACAATTGGGGGCATAGATTCTCATCCCCCCATGGGAGGTGGATTGGGGTGTCTAGACATAATGAAAAGACTAGATTATCCTAATCCTTAGGATTGTGACACGTGTCACCCTATTATTATTTATTTTATTTTCAATTATAGAGTCGTTATTTTTTCAAAAATAACGACTCTAAATTAACGACCCTTCAATAACAATAATGATTCTAAAGGGTCGTCATGGTCGTATTCAATACTATTACGACTCTTTAATTCATTTGTGACATTAATGACTCTTCGAAGAAGATAACGACTCTTTTTGGACAATAACGATTCTCCAATAACTGCACTTCAAAGAGAATGATGACTCTCATTAATGACTATTTGAAGAAGATAATGACTCTTTTTAGACAATAACGACTCTACAATAATGACACTTCAAAGATAATGACGACTCTCATTAATGACTCTTTGAAAAAGATAACTACTCTCCAATTATGACACGACTCTTTAGAAGTCGTCATGTTCATAATTCAATTCGTTAACGACCCTTTAAAAACAATAACGACACTTCGGAAACAATAACGACTCTGCGATAATGACTCTAAAACGACACTTCAATGACAATAACGACTCTACAATAACGACACTTCAATACCATGATAACTTTTCATGCAAATCTGGGGGCAGGGGAATTGCAAACAAAAAATTTGAAAAATATTAAAAAAAATGGTTAAACTCTAATTAAGCAAGATTAACACTAATTAAGTATGATTATCGCTAATTAAATAAGGGTAGATTAGCCATTACCTAAAATACTTGGATAAGGATTCTTGAAATTAGGTTTGGGTGACTTTTTTTTTTCCTCTAGGTAAGGGCCCCCAATTAAATGAGGAAATTAAGTTGTCTCTACATTGATTCCAATTTCATTGTCGCAGTAATGAATCCTAAAAACGCCTCGGTATCTTGATCTTTCTCCTCTTATTTCTTTTGTAACGCTTTTGTAGGGAAAGTCTTTAAAGACTTAAAAAATTATTTCAATCTATAAAAATTAAAAGAAGTTAATTAGTTTCTAACTGATCTATTTCCTTTAATTTAATAAATTAAATAAAAATTATTAACCAAATTAACTTACTTGTTAATTTTAAAAGATTTGATTTTTTATTGGAATTACTTATAATTAAACTACAGAACTTTTGGTTGGTAGCCGAGCAACAAGCTGAGCTCCAACCCCTTTCTGAATAACAACACCCAGTCTATGGAAAATAAAACTCCCTAATCCACTACCAGCGTCATTGATAAGTATTGTTATCAAATCTAGAGGATTTTCCTATAAAATAAAAGTGAAAAAAAAAACTCACATATTAAAAAAAATCAAATGTTTTACAAAATTTTAAAATGTTTTATTCAAAAAAAGAGTTAAATTTTCTTAAATAATAAGGTGTGGGAGCACATATTGTTCATTTTTGGGTCCTAAGAGCAGTTCCTATGGAATGGACAAATCAAACATTTGTTCATTTTGCTCCCACTATGGACTCAACCAAATTGAAAAACGGATGGGAAAACCAATGAGATTGAAGGTTTGTTGATTGCGGTTGCAGATTAGGCGCGCGCTTAATCAAGAAATGCGCGGCTGAACAAGACACGCTGGCGCGTGATCCAAACACGCTGGCATGTGACCCAAAACCTCCAATTTTTTCTACAAACGCCAGCATCTGAAGTGAACCCCCAAGCGTGTGATCCAAAACCGCCAACGGCTGAAAAATCTTGTCATCCAACGGCTAGAATTTTTTACTCATCATTTCAACTCCAAATTCACACATTCTACACCTAGGCTCTCTTTACTCTTCTTCTCTGAGCTTAAAAAAATTCTTCGATTCAACAAATTTGTCGAAAGATGTCTCGGCCCTTGTTAGTTCGGCGAGCTCTCTTTACTGCATAAGAAGATGAATCTATTTGCAGAAACTATGTTCATTTATTTACTGAGCTTGCTTCAGCAAACTATCCATGGGCGAATTTCTGGGCGGTTGTTCACGACGGGTTCTGCACTGACACCCGTAATCCGCGTCGTCGTGCTATATGCGACATAGAAAATCGTTTTAGAACAATTTTGAAAGAAGCAAGCGAGTTTGTAGCTTTAACTATGCAAACCAATTGATGCTGAGATGGTAAGAAGATCTTTAGCTGAATGGCGAAGATGGAAAAATATGGCTTTTCGTTTCGAAAAATGTTTCGAAACCCTTAAGGTGTTGAACAATTTCAACCCCTTCCTTGTAGTTGTTGTTCCACCTAGTACTTCTCATCAGTGAATCTAATGTAAAACGCTTAATTTTAAACATATGTAATTTTATTTAAACAAACCGTCGTACTTTTAATTGATTAAAACTAGAATTAAAAATGTAGCAGAATTAAAAATCACAATCTCTCTAACGTCTCTCATCGTTATCTTCGGGGCCTGGAGTCGGCCATTCTCCAAAACATGGGATATCCCTACTTGCGAGCATATTTGCTAAATTTCCATAAGGGGAAAAAACTGGTTGAAGAACACTAGGCGATTGGAAAGCACTCGGTCCTCCAAACATATAATATGTTTGTTATTGTGGTGGTGGTGGTGGTGGTGGTGGTGTAATAGTGTAGCAAGCATCATTTGGGTAGAAGGGCGAGAATGGTGATGAAATGCACCTAGGATCTGGCTGAATTACTCGAGGTTGAGATACAGGCACAGTTTATGGTAAAAAAAATTGTGTCGTACTTGTGTTTCTCCCGCCACTGTATCACTCTCGTTCCATGATCTGTTGCTCCTTGTAGAATCGGAAGACTGTGAACGCCCATCAGCATTTACAGTTGGACTCAATCCGAACATTGTGTCTGTCTGCCATTTCCGACACACACCCAAGTGTATAGCCTCCATTTGCCGATTCAGCCAATACATATCGTTAAGTTGTCTCTTCAACTCTTCATTACTGGAAGCCATATTGTAGTAAGAATAGTCACGTTCCATAGCTTGGTAAACAATGGGGATCATGGTTGGCTCACCTTGTGAAGTAATACTTGGCATCTCTCAACGGATTTCGGGCAAATTTGACGAAGATGATGAAGAACTTTCAACCGTGGCGGGGTAAGTCATAAAGCATGGATCTTCCGGAGGTGGCTGGCTAGGATCGATATTTGCATCATGAGCCAGGCGTGATAACCCTGGGAAATCAAACCCATAGATATGCATGTTGTATGTACCAATTACATGCTTCACAATCGACATGTACCATCTGACATACTGCGCTTCATCAATATCTCTATGTGTGTTTAATTCACACCTCTGCCACGACAATAATCTCAGCCGATCAAAATCTGATGCAGAGGTTGGCATCTTTGCTGGCGGGTTAATTGCAATTGCATAAATACCACGTAACTAGTACATTAATCTTTCTCCCGGGTACCAAACCCCTATATCCATTTTTGTAGTGTAAAAAACAACTCTACAGAGAGAATAATCAAGAATAAGTTCTACACCATTACCACGATACTCCGGAAAATTAATGTAAGGGTGAACAACAACATTCCTGTGGCTCTGATTCATCTGTTGTAACCTCTGAACAAAACTGGAAACCGAGCTCATTGCCACCGCCCGATTGGTCTTGAGGTACATGTCCATGATTGGAAATCTATAGGTATTGTCTTTAAGAATTGGTTTACCAATACAGAAGTAGGTATACCAACAATACTGCGAATTACTCCATAAGTTAGTATTTTGACTTAATCTACATTTGTTCATAAAAATTATTTAAATTTAAAAATAATAATTTGGATATTTACCTCTATAATGCCCCAGAAACCAGTGAAATTATCTATACCCATGGACGGTTGATCCAACCCATAATACATTTCTGCTAAAATTGTAGAGCCCCAGTCATAATCTGGTGCTTTGTCAAGATATTCTAACGCTTCAAGCCAACCAATATGAGAAACAATAATTGAGTTTGGAAAGAACGTCTGACCCAGTAACCATAAGATGAACACTCTTTCGAGTTCAGGATAGTCATCTACATTTGTTGAGTTTCTATTTTGGTTAAGGAAACACTTCAACACTGAACATAATAGTCCACCTCCTTTCAAACCTTTATGATCTTCACGTACACGTGCTTCTATAAACGAGGGAAGAAGCGTCTGCCATTTATTATTTGACATCCATTCGTTTAGGTTATATGGTACAGGATCTTCCACTCCACTTGGGATCCCACAAATGAAATACAAATCAAGGGGCGTAATTCCTATTACAAGAATAATATCAACTATAATTAATTTTTTGGGTTATTTAATAATTATTTAAAAAATAAAATTTAAATTAGGGGGATTTTGTGTTTCCCCCTCAAAAAAGATATCTATTTTGCATTTCCCCCTTTATAAATCACTAATTAGTGAAACCCCCTATCCGTCATAGCTATCGTTATTACCCGGTTAACTGTGAACGTGCATGACACATGTGCGTAAGATATAAAATAATAATTGAAAAACCCTAAAATTCCCTAACGAAAAACCACAGTGACCCCTTTGTGTCGCCTCCGTAACCAGCACTTCCTTATCCATTATGATCACCATCGTCCACATCCCTATATTGATGATCTTACTTTTTCATAAAATTCTTTCTCATTTCTTCTTAACCAAAAATAAACCCAATTCAATCTCAGAGAACCTGATTCATACATACTTTTTTACAAATCCCCAAATCCATACAAAACCCTAACCCTCCAAAACGAGTTCTCCATTTTCACTTCATCGATTAAATTAGTTGAGCAAATTATACTGCCAACTCCCATCAGAGAGGGATATGAATAAGATTTAGCAAGTAGTGATGTATAGCTCGACAACAAACCAATAACATATTTGTACAGACAGACAAGGAAGAAGCAAAAAAATTAAAGAGCTATTGTGGATGAATTGGTTGGGGCGAGCTAAAAATTTTGAGTTTTGTTTTCTACAAATTCGAATTTCTTGCTGAAATCAGCTCTCCGCAACATCAAATAATAATTCGACCCAAACCAATCTCTCATAATCCTAAGAGAAATCAATTACACTCATCAATCTCGTTCGTTGATCATCACCGTCGGCGGTAGTACCAATCTTCTTCTACTGATTTTTCTCCATAAACACCGCAATAAAACATCACCAATTCGTTCGCTGATTTTTCTATTTAGACTTCGAATTTGAGATGAAACAACATACCCTGATCATTATAGAAATCTAAAATTGCGGCATATTCTCCAAAAAAATACAACTTATGCTTTTCTTTCATCAACATCAAAAGGAAGCGGAGGCGGAAGAGATTTAGGTCTTGGAAATGATATTTTTGGATTTTCCAATTTTATTATTTATTTTATATTTACACACATGTTTCTGCCGACGTTTGCGCGCTAAGGGGTAGTAACTGTAGTTATCACGGGTAGGGGGTTTCACCAATTAGTGATTTATAAAGGGGGAAATGCAAAATAGATATCTTTTTTGAGGGGGAAACACAAAATCCCCCTTTAAATTAAGTTGAACAAACTTACCAATTTCAAAATCCATAAAATGGAACGTGTGCGTCATCGGTCACCACCTT